>JZLH01S0597813.1:0-11736 GCA_001188425.1 Eucidaris tribuloides
ATCTCAGGGAATTTTCTGATTAATTGCTGTTGCCATAATCACGATTTAACCATGCCTGCGATAGTTTAAGTGTATTAATTGATATTGACCTAGTTAACGTTTTACCGGTGACTAGATGACATGAATTCCTTTTTGGTTTTAAATAATTTGAAACTTTTTTTGTTTTCTTGTCAGTGCTTTAAATCATCTCTGAAGCGAGTAAAATACAAGCTTTCTTCTGTGCTATGTAAATGAAAAAAGAAAAAAAAAAAAGGACTCCATCACTTCACAAAAATGTGTGTTTCTCCCCAAGAGGCTGAGCTAGTTAGTAGAAACATGGAAAAACACATCATTGATCCTTAGATGCCTATGTTATGACAGTACGAACCTGTCTTGTGCCATAATGCGCTTTGTCATGTTGAGCAGTGAACTAAATGCAATCAGCTACTCTGCATAACCGGTATGGATGCAAATTGTTGGCAAAAACTAGTTCAGCGAGGGTTACGCATGAGCTCGTTGCCGTTAAAGAGAGTTTGAGAGAAAACACTATATTACAACATCACAACTGTTACATTTTACTTGTCATCTTCAGTCATTCAAGTTCATTATTAACACTTCAGAGGCCAGGGCTGTTGTTTTATGGAAATAATACATGCAAAATTCATTTTTGTTCGCAGCTAGTTGAAACTGCTTTATTGATGATTGTTGAAATTCATATATGCTTCCGCTCCCACTGCACTGCCTAAAAAATACCCAAACAATGACCTCTCAAACATTCAAGAATGTGTAATAAAATGGATTTCGCACTTATAAATTTTTGTTGAAGCATTTTTAGTATGTTCATGTGTAGTCTAAATATAGTCTCTTCCATTCAAAAGTGTAGGTCCTTAACATTTATAGTTAGTTCACTAATTAGAATTCAGATAGGCCTGCACAGTTTCGCGTGTGAGAAACAAGATTCGGATCTCGACTTAACTGATCAGAAGACTCATAAAATCTGTCAGTAAGAAACAATTTAGTCGAATGGAGAGTAAGTTTCTGAAATAAATAGGCTATGTGAGTAATACAGAAATTGTATCGGACAGACAATTCAATAATTCTTGGTACAAAATGCGATTAGGCATATATTGCTGGCATCGTAATTCGCTATCTTGGTGGGTTTTTGGTAATTGAACTGTGATGATAATGATTTATTATAACTCGCTACACCCAAAATCTGTGCCTTGCATTTGGCAATGTACTTAAGGCATTCTACCTATGATTTTATCATATTAATTGAATAACCTTGTCGCCATCAATAAAAATTCTGATACCTATTTTGGCGTTGGCCTCTCCAAGGTAAAGTTTTCTTTGCCGTAAGGAACCATCCTTTCTCAGTAATACCTTCTGTTCCTTTGAGGGATTCCTTGGAACCTGGGATAAGAGGAAAAAAGGCCGAGAATAAATATTGGCTGTGAAAAAATTAATGAAATTGGATGCGAAACGTTCATTGCATCACAGCTGGAATTTAGAGGTACCAACTACAGAGGTCTCCATGAATGCAGCGTTGAATGTATCGTGGTGACGGCACGTCCGACATATTTTATGGAATAATTCAATTGCACGGATGTCTTTTCTTAAGTGAAAGGACTCCAGGGGGATCAATGTCAAAGCAATACATATGTAAAGTAACACACACGTCAGTGCGAAAACATGTGTACCCATCTTTATGTACATAATCCCTAATAAAAGCAGGTAAGTTTGGGATGACGTCATAATATCTGAATACCTCGACAGATTCGGTCTGAATCACGTTGTGTTCGTGCCACATTCGCAGACTTGTCTCAGAAACATGAGCCAGGTTTGTATTACTCATAGGCTTGCGAATCATGGTGGTTACCCTTACAGTTGGAATGAGGAGGTACTCGTTTTCGGAGGGTACTGAGCAAGAAGACCTGTATGAGGCTTTGAGAATGCAAGGACACATTCTCATTAAAAAATGAATCCTTGTCAAAGTTTTTGTGTCAAAACTTATTGTTTCAAGACTGCATCAGTGATGATTTCAGGCAATGTCCCTGTCTTTAAAGTCTTGAAGGTAATGTGGTCATCAGCAATCCACGCCTAGTTTGGATCTGATCTGTTTTCTCGGTCAGTAAGGTATTTTTAACAAGACCGGATCGTTGAAAGACGTCGTCAGTGACCCATGGCATTTGGAGACATTTCATAAATGACCTCGTATCGAACTCCAAAGAAAATTTTAGATTGCTAAAGTCCATTAGTGGTATTGACAACACATGCAGGCAAACACAAACCAGGCATCAAGACAGTGGTCTAATTTGTGTGTACAGTATGTTGGCCTGTATAGTTCTTGCCCATGTGTTGTCTCAAATCTTCTCATTTCTGACTGTTAATCTTTAAAACACAAACACAAAGACAGAAATGGCATCGTAAATATGAATCTCATTGATCAATTTTTACTTTACGGATGTCTTTTAACACGTTTTGTTTTCAGGAAAGGCATGATGATCAAATCTTTCAAAATTCATACTGTATGTACTTAGAATAGTAAACTATATTTTTAGACAATTTGTTTCCAATTTTGGTAGCCATAAGCAGTCCTTATACAGATCATATTGCTAACCACCAACTTCTGTAGCACTGACCGTGCATGCATGTTTGCTAATAGCCTACAATGCTATTTTATTTGTTGGTCAACCTGCAGTCTGTACCAGCATATATCAGTAAGTTGCCTCGAGTGCTGCTGCTATATGAATGTTATATTCAGTGCACGTTTCTGATGTAGATAGCAACGTGCAAATATTTTTTGCAGAACACACAGTGTAGCAAGAGGAAAAAAAGAGGGAGGAAGAAAAGCAGTCATGATGACAGCTGATAGTTTGCTGTTGACCATGCAATACAACTTTTCTTGAAGTACACAGGCCCCAGGCATTTATTGTGTTTTGCCATTTGCATCTTGTTCCAGTTATAAGTTGGTGACATTAAGAAACGTCTGCCATGAATTTCAAATTTGGCAATCCTGAGATTCTAGTCCAACAGCTCTGCTGGTCATTGTACTGATTTGGGGCCCAGTTTGTCCATTTTTGTGTAAAATGTTACCATGCAACAGATTAATATTATGTTTAATATAATACAAGTCAAAATAAGCAGATTTACATGCTGTTTATGTATACAATACAATTGTACGAAACACAGTTTTGTTGCCCAAGTTTTTGTAACATGCCAGCATCAGTAAATTGTTGGACAGTGAGGAGACCGATTTTAGACCAACTTTTGCAAAATTCTAAACCTGCGTCATACTGTGGCAACGTGGCCATGAAGATAGTGATTATCACCTTTTGAAGAATTTGTCATGTATGAATGTCTGTTCTATTCAATGCCAACAACCTCCATGTATGTAAACAAAACATCATGGTAATTGTTCCAAAGCATAGGATTAGAACATATCTTCATCACAAAAGAAGAAAACTCAAAAGTAAATGACTTTAGTCAAGGTTGGGTCAGAGACTAGTCATCAAACAACAAGTAGACAGTTTGGACAACCTGCCAATTAGCTACTGTATGCTTGGGTTATTGTGACCAAAAACTGTTACAAATGGGATCTTCAAGGAAACATTTATTAGGAAATTTATATAGCTGAAATACCAGACACTTTCTGTGGTGATAGGAGAGTACTCATCTCTGTGATAAAACAATTTTGTCAGCAGAGCAGCCTGTGATTCCTGCCAAAATTTTTAATATAATAATCAATAACCAATTAAAAATAAGGTGCAGGGCCATGAGTGTAATAAAAACAAACAAACACATAATTTACAAACTGAAAATTATCAGTTTGCAAGTTAATGCAGACATCGTGCTTGGCTCACAGTTTTTCTTCAAATTATTTTTCATTCCTGACTTCCACTTTTCTATTGCTAATGCTAGCATTTGCATTGCAGTTGACAATGACAATTGATCGTAGTGGAATTTCATTCACCTTTTTTTTTGTAGGAAATAAATTCCAACTACAGTACATGACTTTTATGGGAAGCTTTGTACAAAAGCTACCCTGTATTGCTGTGCATCATGAATGAATGTGGTGCTGCATACTCAGACACACACGCACACAAACACACACACACACACACACACACACACACACACATGCATGCACACACACACACATACATGTACATACGCACACAAATACACACACAGATACGCTTTTTATGGTGTACATATGTGAAGGACCCTCATATCATTGCACATGACTGTCCAGCTGCACAGTCATGTATGATTCCAAGAGAAACCTACATGTAAATAATGTGTAAAATGTAACATAAGGTGTCCTGTATGTACCAGCAGTTACTGAGTCGCACTTTATTACAGATTTTCATTTCTTTATATTTTTTTTTCCGGGGGGGGGGGGGGCACCATGTTTGGGAGAAAATAGCACAAAGCTCTTGACCATTAAGAAGGCTGTGTTTCTTACAACCATTTTATAACACACTATGTTGTATATCACATCCTAGTATATCTGATCCTAGTGCCTAGTGTCTGACATCTAAAGTAGTTTTAAAAAATTAACACAAAATTTTGTGATAAAAGCACTCTTGCACATCTTCTTCAGCACTCATATAATATTTTTAGACTTAATCTTAAATCCTCTTCAATTCCTGTTGCTTTGTGGGCATGTTGGTCTTCAACATTAATAACAGGAAGAGAAGAGCAACTAAAAATTAGATCAAGGGAACCCCCCCCCCAAAAAACCGAAAAAAAAAAAAGAATCCTCCTAAATGTAGAGATCGGGAAGAATTACATGTTTCAGGTAGGATTAAACTTGTAGTAGTTATTACTTTTAACTTGGGGGATGAATAATCGGTTAATCAATGTCAGGGAAGCGAAGGATGCCGGGTCCAGGAAATAAATGTCTGGAGGAATGTCGTAAACATTTTACTCAATAGTTCAAGACCTACATGTGAGGCTGAATGTCATGAAATCCATCTATTTTGAAAGTTATGGTAAAACCTCTTTCCAATTTTAGTTACATGTTTTTTACTTTTCTTTTTTTTACAATGTATCATTGGAGCTGTTGTTGATGTGACAATCAAACTTTCATGTTAAATGATGATGTGTACAATATTGCAGTATACAATTGTCCCAGATTCTTCGCAGCATGCATCCCAACTCAATACACAAACACCGAGAATAGACCTCATTCCGTCACAAGCTGACATAAAATGCACCTATCTACCTCCCTGCACGATGCTAAAATACATTGCATCAAGGGATTATCTATCTTTCATCATTAAACAAACCGATCGCACCCTTGTCACCCCGACAGATGCGACACCGGGCGAGAGAGAGGAGCTATTCATCAAGAAGCTGATGCAGTGCTGCGTGGTCTTCGACTTCATCGCCGACCCGCTCAGTGACCTGAAATGGAAGGAAGTGAAAAGAGCGGCTCTCAATGAGCTGGTCGATTACGTCACACATCAGTAGGGGAGTCATAACAGAGTCCATCTATCCTGAGGCCGTCCAAATGGTAATTTCCAAGAAGTTCATTGATAATTGTATTTTGTTCTTGGGTCAAAAGTGTTATTAGTTTTGTTGCAAACATTGCAGTTGAAGTAATTTATTTCCAAATGGTAATTTTCAAAAAGTTCATTGTAATTGATTTAGTTTGTTTCTTGGGTCAAAAATATGACAATTTTGTTACAAACATTGTATTTCAAGTAATTTGTCTAAGATCAGAGTGAAATGCCCCAAACAAAATTTATATTGTTTTAAATGCTTTGTAGTCTTTCATGCTTTCAGCCCCTAACAAAGATACAGTCATCATTATAACCATACATAGACATTTGAAGAGCAGACCTTGTCCTTTTCACAAGAGATTTATAATTGTGAAATCAACAATTTGAAATCATTGTGAGGAACCCCTCTGAGAATGACAAATTTTGTGACAAGAAACTGACATACTGTTGTCAAGTCCATACATAGTCTGCCACCGAACAAGCTATAATTTTCATAAAGCTGTAGTCATTAAATTGTGAGATTTGGGGAAATGGTTTCAAGCTCAATTTGAGCAATGTTAATAAAAAAGATCAGTCACAGGCCATTAAATTGATCCCATCTACTACCTAAATTGGTTCTTTCTTCTTCCCGTTTGTTTCCCTGCAACAGTTTGCAACCAACATGTTCAGAACGTTGCCACCACCCTCCAACCCCAGTGGTGCCGAGTTTGATCCAGAGGAAGATGAACCAACGTTAGAAGCTGCATGGCCACACCTACAGGTTGGTGGATCATCCTCCCCATCCCAATTTTCTTCCCTATTCCCTCCCCTTTCCTACCCCCACCCTCCCCCAGACCTATACAAGAGTTGTAAACACACAGGAATCTGGAATGTACCTGAAACAGGTGTCACATACCAAAAGTAATTAAATGTTCTCCTGGGCTGCATGAAATGAACTATAGAAGCATTCTTTGAGTTAATAATTAACAAATTGGTTATAAATTTAAAAAAATACCTTGCCTCAGTTATCTGACAAACTTTTAGGTTCAATTTAAAGGTTATAAGATGAGGCAAATAGGAAATATCAACCTTTTTTTTTTTACATTGATTAAATATGTCATAATTATTATCTATATACTGCAAAGTTATTAGCCTTAGTTGTCTTATTGATAATTTTACTGTAGTTGGTAATGCATGCAGCCTTTACACAGCCTTCCACAAAATGCTGGCACAAATGTGCGTGCATTTTGCACCATCTTTTACTGAACATAAAAAAAGTAATGATTCAACTTTCTAGACGGTAGAAAGTTGAAAATATTCTTCATATTGAAATGAAAAGTAAGATAATTTTGTCGTTTTCAGCCATAGATTTCTTTCTGCAAGTTATTACAGAAGTGATATCTGACATCTCTACAAATATTTCCATCTAATGAACATTTGTGCAGTGAATTTATATCGTTCAGTGTTCCAGATGTGTTTTTCATAATTAGCAACACCCATGTACATGTAATTAGACATGGTAGTGCCTATCCATTGTATTATGTTTGTCAGTGCACAATAGATAATACTATGGTAACTGTAAGTCAGGGAAATATAACATTGCTTGGAGAGGGAGAGCAGCCCACTCAGAAAGTATCGTATATTGATGACCAATTGTTCTTTACTGAAACCAGTGTTACAAGCAGGAAATAACCACAGTTATTAGCTTTGGCAGTTTATCACTCGATAACTCTAGTGATCAGTATTAGTACATGACAAAGTGTTATGGATCGATTGACCACAGCACAATTCATCAAGCTGGTCATCACTGAAGAGATTGAGAGCTCTGAATTGCTGACATTCTTACACTGTCACTTTCATAAATATTCTCTCAAGTTCTCTTTAGCTGTGATAGATCTATTAATGTTGCATGGAAAGTATAACCCTGCTCTTTCAAAATTCAAATGTGTTGTTTGAGTGGAAAATTTCACTTTGCTGTGCGAATTTGCACAAAATTGGAGAGGAATATAATTATAACTATAAAACCACCGACCAGTACCTGAATTTTGCATTTAACAACACTTAAAATCTCATCCACTCCCCCTTCCGTTTCATGCATATTGTAATATCTCAGCAATACCATTGAAAACCAATTTCCCCATCAACTCCCCTTTCCAGCAGTACTGATTATAATGACTTACTGTAAACCCACCGCTTAGATGTGCATCCTTTTGCCAACTGAGATGAGATTTTTCTCCAGGAATCTCTGAATATATGGATTAACATAGTTTTTGCATTCAGTGTTTGTCGCCACTTTTCTAGCTCTATTTAGCATAGCGTAGGCGTTGATAGGGATCGAAAGTCAGATCATTGCTGATATGTATATGAACGTCTCATCCCATCGCAAAATCCTTTCCTACTCCATGAATCTCCCATTTAAATCCTACCATAATAGGGGCAATCTCCGGCAAGTGTGGGAGATTTTCCATGTGACAGAGTGATTGTCACATGCTCAATAGGATGTAGATATCCATTCAGTTCATCAACTAATTCAACTAAATGGTAATCAAGTGGTAGAGTTCAATACAGGAAAATTCATGCTCTGAGCTATGTACTTGATCCTCAGTTTAAAATGAATTGATTACATTTCTCTTTCAGTAAGACCTGTATCATCCTAGTATTAATGCCCTAAAAATGCATGCTTTGAAACACTTCTTTTAAAAAAATGATAACAAAAACAAATGTCAGTGGACCCATGACATTCTGCTAATGTTGGCTATGTAGTTGAACATACTGTTATCTGTTTGCTGATCATTTGAAATTAACGTTCAATTACGTTGGTGTTACTTGTTAGTTTGCTGATGTTGGGTGTGAAAAATACCTCACTTCATCCAAAAAAATAAATAAATGAATTTAAGATATATACCTCAAGGGCTTTAAAAAAAGCTTGTTTTGTGAATTGCAATTTGCATACTTGTTTGGGGTGGTATTTTTTATTTTATTTATTTATCTATTTATTTATTTTTTTATTTTTTACGTATTTTTTTATTTTATTTATTTTTATATTTTATTTATTTATTTATTTATTTATTTATTTTTTATTTATTTTATTTTTTTATTTTTTTTTGGGGGGGGGGGGTCGAGCCGGGGAGGGAAATGGACAAATCAATGTTAGTGATTGAGATACTGTAGATTGTATGATGGCTGCTTAGTGTAAATGACTACTGGTAATACAAGGTCATGTCATTGGTAATGTAGAATATGCTGGTCTGTACATAAATTCTGCACTGTCCGAGTCTCCAGCACAAATTGCACATTGCAGGAGTGGTATCTGATTGTAATAATTATCACAAAATGCTTGAAGCACTTTAATTTAAACTGCATTGCTAGAAATTTGTAATCACAGACTGCTATCGCTCCCGTACAGATATGTTTTGTCAGCCATCTGTAGTTCATTTCTAGCATTCAAACAATATATTTTCAGTGAGATCAAAACGAAATATATTGGCATTCAGCACCATGTTTAATTATCCATTACGAACACATTTCTTGTTGCCAGGGAACTGATGTAATTAGAATTCATTTATCAGGCAAACTAATCATTTTGTGTGATGCGACCATCGATTGCAAATTTCAGTGGGGTTAATTTTCTCATGGGTATGCCATGAGAGGTTTTACCAGGAGAGTGAATGATATTTGTGTCTGCCAATAAAAGGGGGAAGAAACTAGGACATCAATAAAGCTTGATTCTCTAATTGACCTTTGATCTGACTTATGTCACAATCAGATAATTCTGATTGCTGAGCCACTGTCTTAGCCAAGTAAAAAGTTGACGAATTATTTTAGACCTAAATAACAACTTATTGCTGAAGAGTTTTAAAGTGTTCTGCAGAGAAGAATAGACCTTTGTGTGGTCTAGACAAGATTACATGATCACATGCATTTTTTAGGCCACATAAACATCTTTTCCCATCCAGTCAAGTGTTTGCTAGAGAAGGAATAGAATTTCTCCCTAACATTTAAACACCTGCGTGATGTTAGCTTTCGAAAGCATTACACTTGTGTGTGTGACCTACTTGTATGGGTACATTGCAGGAACGTTTTGTTCCCATTCTTAATAAGACTTAGTGTCTTACCATTGTGGTCCATTCTACATGTACTAATGTCAGATGCAAAGTCTATATGGTGTTTCACAGAAATAGTACAGTTCGGGTTAAAGGGATAAACAGGAAATTGTGAAATATTTGTTCATGTAGTTTCCATGTTTGCAGGCGGGTTTATTGCAAACTTCTAAGTGAGACATAGAACGTGAGGTTCGCTGGTTAGTCCATGACTATGTTTAAGTAACACAATTAACATTTTTTTATTTTTTTTAAAACTCTGGTGAGGGTTGGTTGGGACAGGAATATCTACAGGTGAAAACCCATGTGGTGTACTACAGTATTGGCCATAACACAGTTTCAGAAGGCTTTTGTCCATCACCATGATTTTTGTATTTTCTTGTATTGTTTGCAGTACTCCAAAAGAATGAATAAAGGGAACTAGTATTGTAACATATATAGATTTGATCTGTACTGTATATTTCCATTTTTTTGAAACTGTTAAAAGTTTACAAGAGAGAAGTTATGCTTCAGACGTGCAGACGAGTTGGAGTAACTTTTTATTACGCAGCAATTAAAATTCAAAGATATTTATCTTACTCCGACCCAGCGTCCACACGACTGATCACGAGAGAAACTCCTACCAGTTTACTCCGTACCTTCGCAAGGGCCATCGCGGGGGAGGGGGGGGGGGGGTCAGAGTAATTTTCCGGAAGTGGTAGCGCCGTGTACGTATTAAAGCCTTGGTCTTCCTGTTCACTCCAATTAGCCCGCGTTTCTGTCGCCGTCACCAATTTTCTTCTCCATTATTGTCTCATTCACAACCAGCTTTCTACTTCGAAACTACCTTACTGCATGCACTGCACTGCGCGCTGCACACATGTGTACTACGCAAAATCTAACACGGCAATTTGACCCGGCGAAGTTTTACGTGAGGTTGTAAAGGTCATACATACTCGAGGACAGCTGCTCGTATACTCCTACTCGCGTCCGCACGGCAATTTACTCGGACCGGCTAGTCGGAGTAGCGAGATACTCCTGGAAAAACCAGGAGTATCTTGGTCGGAGGAAGCTCGGAGGAACTTACTCCGACGTCTGTCCAGACGGCACTACTCCGACATTTCCTCCGACCTTACTCCGACTGGGCTTCCTCCGACCCTTACTCCTAGCCTTACTCCGACCGAAACAGCCCTGCTCTGAACCCCCCCCCCCCCCCCCCGCCCCCCCCCTCCCCCCCGGTAGAGAGTTATATAGCAGGCCATTTGTTTATTACCAGTGGGCCTTCGTATTACAACTAACAATCCACTTGTTATGTCATTTGATTAATTCTCTCCTACTGTTTCTGCTGGTATTTACATTATTGTTGTAGCAGAATTTGGGTTAAGAGAGAAACCTGATCTGATTTTCTTTCCTATGTAACTTCCTTGGTCTGGCCTTGTCGGTAGATTGAATGCACTCAGTGTTGACCTGTTCCAAGTACAGGCTTACCAATTGCTGGTGATATTCACCCGATTTTCAGTACTGGTCTACCAATTTTTGTTACAGATTTACTGATAAGTGGAATAAGTTGACCAGGCATTTGGATCAGGAAAACTTTCAATTTGCTCAACATACCACAATAAAATCAATTCCTTCTCAAATTGTCACAAGAATGTACCACTTTTATGAAGAAATTGACCAGAGTGTCAGATTATTTGGTAACAATCAAGGCCTTCATTTTGAATGCTATGTAAATATCCCCCCCCCCCAAAAAAAAATGATAATAAAGGATGGTATTATTTATTCAACATGAAGTACTCCTTCCCCTTAAATGTGAAATAAAGTAAAAGTATGTGGTGGAAAATTAGTTTATATTTTTCAAGGCTTTTATTTGGGGGGGGGAGGGGAGGGGGTTAAGAGTTTTAGTGACAGGTAATATTCTGAAAAACAGCACACCTGGAATGACTTCTGGTTTTGAGAGAGACAATATTAAGATAAATAAACAGATGAATAAAAGAAACTGTACCAGGGCCTGACATATTGTCATACATGTAGGCAAATACACAGAAGTTGTACAGGAATTAAAAAATTACAATACAAGTCCAAACAAAATTTCAGCTAGATTTGATTATTCTTTCATGGAGTGTGAAGAAACATTGCTTTTCTTTCAAAAAAGTTTTTGGATCAACCCAAATTATGCATGTATTTTT
>JZLH01S0597815.1:12948-26190 GCA_001188425.1 Eucidaris tribuloides
TCAAAATTAAGCTGACCAGCAATAATGATAGTTCTTCTCGCACATAACCACATGTACTTAAAAGTATTCTTTCTGCTTCATGTTATCTTTACGCACGCGTGAGTTACGGTCATTGCCAAGCATATGAAGTATTCTCTTCTTCAGAATCAGATCACATACTGAGAGTTTGGGAATTCAATCACTATAATTTTGGATAATCGATTAACAAAATATCTCTTTTGAATGTGGATACTCACAGTATCACCAATCCCGTCAGATTTTTCAGAGGCTCAATAGTTGATATTCTGTTGTTGTGAAGATGCATGCATTATACACATAATTGAAGATATAAAAAAAAATGTGAAACCACACACTAAGATAAATAGGCTCAACTTTGCACCTTTAAAGGTGCAGACCAATGTCACACTGGGAGCACATTTAAAAGTGCAACTTTGTACCTTTTTGAAAGGTGCAATGTTGCACCCGAAAGGTGCAAAGTTGCACCATAGAAAATAAAGTATTCTTCTTTTTCTTGCAAACTGTGTGTTTTTGTGTGTGAACCGCAATTTACGTTCATTCTAGTGCTTTTTATAGTATTTTCATTATAATACACTTTATTAATTAATATTTACAACTATTTAAAAACTCGAACAAATGTGACCTTACCGGGGCTCGAACCTGCGACCATCCGCACCTAAGGCGGACGCTCTACCCACTTAACCAACACGCTGGTCGTGAAGGTGTGTATTTTCACATAATTATATAGTGTTGAAGCCGAAGGAGCATTATTTTCATCTTTTAAAGGTGCAAACTTTGGACCTATAGGCCGGTTTTGTAATATATTCAAATTTCATACATATCTTTCCAACAAGGTTGTTTTTGACAACCTGAAAGTTTGTCTGAGCTTGTCCAACATAGAAAATAGTATAATGTATGCAAGTTGCATTTTCAGTATTGAAATTGTATTCATAGAAACAGGTGAAAGATATAGCTCACACCAGGCTTCGGAAGAGAAAACATCCATAAATTTGAATACATTGGAGGCAAAATGTGCACCTAAAAGGTGCAAACTTGCAAACATAATGGAGTGGGGCGAGCGCTCAGCCGTGAAAGGTGCAGAATTGCTCGAATACCGTCGCAGAAATTGTTCTGCACCTATTTCCGCAAAGTTGCACCTTGTGCGCACCTTTATCTTTTAATGTGCATACATTTTATGGCACATAATATTAAATTTTGTTTTGAATGTAACACATAATTTTCGTGTATGTATATGTCTTCTTGGGTTCATTGATTTATTTTTGTTGTTTCTCCCTTACTGATAAAGCTTAAAATAATATATTGGGAAATAAATTTCATTATATACTGTACGATATATGAGGAAAATAACTTCATAGACACTCACAGGTATTGTAATCTCGTTAGATTTTTCAGAGGCTCAATAGTTGGTATACTGTTGTTGTCAAGATACCTATATTATACACACAATGAAGATAGCAGAGGAAAAGGGTGAAAACTACATTTTACGGCAACTTATTTTTAATATTGCTTTGAAAACATTATTTCGTGTATTTACTTGTCTGCTTTGGTTCATTAATATGGTTCCTAATCTGCATTGACCTTGAATTGGATGAAAGGGGTATAAACATGAATAAAGATCATTTTTCATTCTCAAATTACATTCGAAATTATTTCGCTTCACTTTCAAACAGAATACTCCACAAAATGTTTTTTTTTTTTCAAATAGGAGTCTTAAGTTTCCGTAAAACTGCTCGCTAGCGGAATTGCTTTATTCCACTTGCCAATAGAATACGAGTCCAAAACACTGTCATGATGATAAAACGCCCTCATTTTAACAAAATCATAAAAAGGTGCACTACTGACACCCATAATGCAACAGAAACAGCCATGACAGTGTGGAAAATACAACATTTGTTTTCCTTCCACAATCTGTACATTATGGCACTGCAACAGTCAATGTTCGTGGAAATGTGCTTGTTTATCCCTTACTGATATAAAGCTCAAAATAATATATTGGGAGACCTGTGAATTAATAGGTTAAATAAACTTCATTACGATAAATAAGGAAAATAACATCATAGGCACTCACAGTGTAACCAATTCCTTCAGGTTTCTCAAAGGCTCAATAGTTGATATTCTGTTGTTGCGAAGATCCCTGCATCATACACACAATGAAGACAGAAAAGGGGTGAAATTTACATTTTGACACATAAATATAACATTGTTTTGAAAACAAAACACATTATTTCCGTGCATTTACATGTCTTCCTAGGTCCATTAATTTATTGATCCCTTATTGATAGAGCTTAATGTCACTGGCTAACATTTACCACAATTAAAAAATGTGAGCTACATTATCTCCAATGCTCCAAGTGTCTTTGATAAGGTCTAGAAATAAAGCCCTGAGAAAATTGTATTTTAAAAATGATTATTTAGTGCTTTAAAAAGTGAAAATCGTAAGTTGACCGGATTCACTTGCCCATTACCTCCCATAGACTTACTGTGTGTTGATCTAGACTGTTTTTTACTCGCCCCGAGTACTTATTGTTTATTCATTCATATCTTGCCAGTGGCAGCATAAATTTCCAAACTTTTTGTATTCTAGGGTGTTAACTTTCCATTCAAATACTACTATGTAGCTCAGATACCAAAGTTTGACAATTTTTTTTAATCTGAAGCTCCACAATGTTAGCCTATTACTTTAAAATAATTATATTGGGAGACCTGTGAATCAATGGTTTAAATAAAGTAGGTGGCGATTTTAGTTAATTTCGATAAATGAGGAACATAACATCACGGACACTCACAGGTATTGTAATCTCGTGAGATTTCTCAGAGGCTCAATACTTGATATCATGTTGTTGTGAAGAACTCTGTAGTATGTACATATTGAAAATAGAAAAATTAAAGGTATGAAAACTACACGTTACTGCATCTGATTTTAAATCTAACTTTGAATACGTTAGTTTGTGCATTTACATGTCTTTTGTGTTCATTAACTGACACTTGTTGTTTCTTTCGTACTGATACAGTTTGAAATAATTATACTAACATAAGCCATTATCAATTTTACTAATACGGGGAATGATTGGTGATCATTTTCTTCTTGTTACCATGGTTAAAGTTGTACGTTTTGCTATACAGGGTGGCCCAGAAAGAATGCTACAGTTGTGATCGTTAATTTTTTCAACATTCCCCACAAAATGTTATTGGTGATTATTTCATCGGTTAGAACATTCTTTTTCCAACAAAATGATACTATGATTATTGATTTTGTTTAAGGTGTTTGGATCTTAGGGCTATTTTTCTGAGGCAATGTAATTTCCTTAATTCATCCACTGCGATCGTCAGAACACCGAAATATTCTCGCGTAACGACGTGCCATAGAATGAGTTACACTATCAAGCTGCAATGACAATGTATGCCACACCTTACCATTGCGTTCCGTATCAAAGCGAGGCATTCCTGTATTCTGTCTCCCCGCTTATTCTATGGCACGCCGTAAGGTGAGAATATTTTGGTCTTCCGAGGTTCGTTGGAGTTGAGAAAGGAACAAATTTCGGAAATGACATTGCCTCAGAAAAATGGCCCTAGGATCCTAACGCTTTACTCAAAATCAATCATCGTGGTATCATTTTGTCGGAAAAAAAGAATGTTCTAACGAATGAAATAAGAATTAATGGGATTTTGCTCATGATGTTGAAGAAATTAACGATCGTAAGTGTAGCATTCTTTCTGAGCCACCCTGTACAAGAATAGGTTGTGATGCAGACGGCCTTTTATCCCATTACTGTCACCGATACCAGACTTAGCCACTTCATTATGTAGCAGTACTGAGGGTGCCGCATCACCTCCTAAACTTTTATAGGTGGCACAGCATGCAAAACAGCATAAAGCATTACTTTTCTTGGGGTCACAATCACCAGCACGCTATCATGGACTCCTTTCATCAAAGGTCTTGCGAAGAAAACTGCCAGGAGATTATACATTCTGGGACGTACTGAAAACGTCCTCCCTCTCCAAGCACGTATCATCATCTACAAGGCATATATACATCCCTAGAACAGCCAGGCTATGGAAATCTCTCCCTCCAACCGTGTTTCCTGATGTTCCAAACATGGATCGCTTCAAGTCTGCAGTTAATGCTCATTTGTTATTTCAGTTTAACATGTATGATTTCAGTAAGATATTGATTACTTGTGATGTAGTAAAATTGTATGTAATGGCCGCTTTTCATCTATTTGATGGCACCACCAGGCCTTGAATTTATGATTACAAAAAAAAGAAATAAAGAAAGAACGAAAGAAAGAAAGGAAGATAGGAAGGAAGAATGCTACCAATTAAAGTTAAGAGTGGTACGAATTTTATTTGATTGTACTTATCGTTTTAAAAAAACCGTATCATGATCTTAGTCACTCACAACACTATCAATTCAGTTAGTTTCTTGAGAGGTCCAATGTCTGATATCCTGTTGTTGTCAAGATACCTTCATTATACAAACAATGAAGACAGGAAAAGAAAGGTGTGAAAACTACCTTTTTGGCAATTGAGTATTTGAGTTTTGAGTATTATTTGTACCATATACATAATGAAATTTCATATGATTACAATATTATAATTTACATGACATTGAATTAACATTTCAATTAATATGGAAAAGGAAAACGCCATAAGCAAAGACTGATTCACATAACAAAAAGGTTGCTATACACCTGAACACCTCCACGAGATAGGTTCCCAGTCAAACAATTTATAAACAGTAATTTAATTAACACATAGTGTATAATTGAGATCAACGATACATGCAGAACGATTTATTAGGATATTTTTCAGAAATACATATTCAAACATTTATGTATTGATATTAAACATTGCGTTGAATACATTATTTTTTGTACATTTACATGTTTTCTTCGGTTCATTAACTGTTTTCTTTTGTTTCTCCCTTTCTGATTCATTGAGATAACTCTGAATAAGTAACGGTGACAATCTTAGTTCATTACATTGCTGCAAAAATAATGAGGATGATGCTAACATCGTAGACACTCACAGGTCTTGCAATTGCGTTAGATTCCTGACAGCCTCAATGGTTGATATTCTGTTGTTGCCAAGATACCTGCATAATACACACACAGTGAAGACAAAAGAGGAAAATGGTAAAAACTATATTTTACGGCAACTTATTTTTAATATCACTTTGAATACATTATTTCGTAAATTGACATATTTGCTTTTATCCATTAACTAATATTAAAAGGGAAGTCTAGCAAACAAATTTTAACTTTACATGCTGGTCTTTATACTCTGTAGACCAATATCCGCCGTTGTCCTAGATTTTACGTCTCAAAATTTTCTGTCTTTCGGCTATTCCCATAAACTTAGGGGTCGCCACAGCGACTACAATTTCTCCACCGCGATCTATTGTGTGATATCTCCTCTGTCACACCAATCATCCTCCTATCCTCTCTTGGTACATCCATAAACCTCCTTGTTGGCATCTCTTCCCGTTTCCTGGTGGCATCACTTCCAACATCTTTCTATCTATGTACCCTTCACTTCTCATTTGGACATGTCCAAACCACCGCAGACTTTCCTCTCCCCTTATCCCGAAACTTCTTCTTCTTTCGTGTCCATCATCTACAGTCAGATATTTGGCCAGGCTCTCGTACAGTGGAGAGCCCTCTTATTAGCAGCAGCTAGATCCTCCATACAGCATTGTTTGACCAGTAGCGGGCATCTCAGCAGGTGTTGCATTGACTGTTCGGATGTTCCACGTACAGTCGCAGGCTGTATCCATGGCCTCAGCAAATCCCCATAATAGTCATATTGGTCTTAATTGCAGCGGCCCATGCCCGTGCGAAGTCTGTTCAGCAATTTCCATGTCTTTCAAACAGATTTATGGCCTTGTGCGATGCGAAACTTTCCCACATTCATTGTCCCTCTCACAAACACATTCCTTATCCTGTCCCTTCTTGTCACTTCTAAAGAAAATCGCATCCTCTTCAATTCTGCCACATCGAACCCTTCTTTCTGCCTTTTTGCGATAGGTACAATCTCAAGTCCATATATCATGGCTGGTCTACAGATCTTCTCCTTTGTTCTGGCCGATACCTTTCTTTCACACATCACACATGTTACTCTCCTCCACCCACTCTAACCTGCCTGGATTCTCTTCTTCACTTCCTGTTTCAGTCCCCACTACTTTGCAATGTTGAGCTAAAATACTTAAAGGGCAGTTACATGATTGGGAGAAATAAAAAAAAATGCCTCTCTGACCAAACTAGTTGAAAGATATACCAAAAAATCACCGACTGGGGTGTATCTCCTGGCTGGAAGGATTTATTTTGAATTTGTTTACTTGAGGAAAATCAGGCATGAGCATACCAGCACTTTATTTCTCTCGAGTCTCGAGCCATGATGGTGATTTTATGGGAGAAAACTGGAATGGTCGCTCAGTGATTTTCATTTTTTGAAAGCACTTAATGATCGCTTTGAACTGCAATTTTTCAGGCTTCATTTTTCTCATGTTATCAGAGAAACTGGTAGCATAAGGTATCATAAAGTTCGGATTTGTAAAACTGGAAACTCTGTAAAATGGTGCGTTTAAAGTGACGGCAATAAATAATGGGCCCACATTTGGTGATGGGGGGCGCAGACATGCCAATCGACTGCAGAAATAATGATCTCGTGTTTTCTCATTCTCAGAGTAGTTCTCAGCTGATGATACAATATCTAGTTGAATAATTTACGTATTTACCAGGGATACTTAAAAGTAATGTTTATTTTGGAAATTGATATGGGTTATTCATGTTACTAGAATTTGAATTCGCCTAAAAGTCTAGTTACATCAATCAGTCTAATTTAACGTTTTACAGCAACCGGATCGCTTTATTGCGAATGAAAGTTCAGAAAGCTGGTTGGTAGTCAGTTGTGTAAATATGCCAATTCTAGATAATGTACTTGATTAAATTTATATCATTCCAGTAAGCAAAATAATTTTCAAAAATCGTTGAAGTTTTACAGCACAATACAAGCAATACATTTATTTAAGTTGATTTACTCTTATTTCATTTTATTTATTACCAAAGAAATGGGCAGGTGTTTCGACACACTCCAGATGAAAGACTTATTGAATGAGTTATCGTCACACAAAAAGAACAACAAATAGAAATGGACTGTAGGGCATTGACCAAATACGCTGTAGAAAAAAAAAAGTTCCGAAGTCTCCAGATTGGTATTGAAAAATCATTACAATTTGATTAAGATGAAGTTGCTGATGAGAAAACACATGCATTTGTTCTCCAAGTTTTATTTGCGCATTGATGAGATAATCGACTAATTAGTGAGACTAGTTCTCAGTCCCATTCGTAGAAGAAGGAATCACCGTAAATAGCGATTTCACAGCCACGAACATTAGTCACTAGATCAGTCCATACAGCTATGTTATTAATATTTCTTAAGGCCTGTGGCTCTACATTATACGCATAAGAATTAACATGAGGTGAAGGTATTCTTTTCAATGAATTTAACAAAAGCCATTCACGCAGTCCTCCGTCATTTATAGAATAGTTGCGCCTCATTGAAGTCCATATTCAGTATTCAAAGATCTTCGGATTCACAAAGCATTGTGACTACATAGGTTGTCAAGCACTCCCTAGATTGTGAACGAGGATGTGGCGGCGTGGTATTCCAGCCACGTAATTTATTTTTGCACACGGTGAAAGTCTGCGGTAGTTTGCACACTGATAAAACGTACTTGGTCGCGACATTATAAATAGCCGTCATAATTCTCAAAAACGCGCAAATGGTATTAGGATAACAAAGCCGATATACGGGTTTAGTAATATTTAAATAATCGTCATTAGGGATTTGTAAAATACCACTGATGGGACTATACGGAAAATCACGATAAATGGCCTTGCCCTACAGTCCAATAGTGATGGATTCTGCAGTCCCTGACCACTGAGTATTACCATCATAGATACTTACAGAGACATCGGACTCGTCAGATTCTTAAGGGGTTTAATGTCTGATATGCTGTTGTTGGAAAGGTACCTGTATTTGCACATATTGAAGAAAGGAGGAATTAAGGGCAACTGAAAAAGGGGTTAGACCTCGGAACCTTAGTTTGGCTTTGTTCTTTATCTGCATTGACGTTGAGTTGGATGAAAGGAGTATAACCTGAATAAAGATTACTTTTCTTTTTAATTTGCATTGGAAATTATATCATTTTACTTTCAAACAGAATACTCCACAAAACGCGTTTTTGTGCTGTCAGATTCTCAGAAGCTCAGTAGTTGGTATCCTGTTGTTGTAAAAAAAAAACACCCCCCCCCCCCCAAAAAAAAAGAGAAAAAAAACATGCATTGTGCACACCGTGCGTGAAGACAGAACAGGAAAGGAGTAAAAACTACATTATACGCCAACTTATTTTAAACATTGCTTTGAATACACGAGTTTTGTGCATTTAATTCTCATTTTGGTGTCATCGACGAATTGTTTTGTTGTTTCTCCCTTATCGATAGAGCTTAACTTAATATATCGGGATAACCCTGAATCACTGGGCTCAGTAGATATGACAATAATCATTCCAGTTCATTACGGTTAGTGACGATGATTTTAACATCATAGACACTCACAGGTATTGTAAACTCGTTAGATTTCTCAGAGGCTCAATATTTGTTATCATGTTGTTGTGAAGATACCTGCATCATACACACAATGAAGACAGAAGAAGAAAGTGGTGAAAACTACATTTTACGACAACTTATTTTTAATATTACTTTGAAAACATTATTTCGTACATTTACATGTAGGCTTTGGTTCATTAATTTGGTTCCTAATCTGCATTGACCTTGAATTAGATGAAAGGGGTATAAACCTGAATAAAGATTATTTTCATTCTTAAATTGCATTCGAAATTATTTCACTTCACTTTCAAACAGAATACTCCACAGAATGTTTGTTTGTTTGTTTGTTTTTCAAATAGGAGTCTTAAGTTTCCGTAAAACTGCTCGCTAGCGTAATTACTTTATTACACTTGCCAACAGAATACGAGTCCAAAACACACAAAAATTAAGATCAAATGAATGACCTTTTTGGTGACAAATTTAACTTGCAAATCCATTTTGTAAGTTTCACCGCAACTATTGCGCCTCTGTATGTTCGGTCCCAACTTTAATGTTTATACGCTGAATTTATTCTGAGGGAATAATAATGACAATTGTTCTGTTCATATTTTATTTGAATTTTGCTTTCCTTATTTAAAACTGGTAATTTTTCTAAAGATGTTACTTTATACGCTGAATTCATTCTGCGGGAATAATAATGACAATTGTACTGTTCATATTTTATTTGAGTTTTGCTTTCCTTATTTGAAACTGGTAATTTTTCTAAAGATGCTACTTAAACACACCAGCTATTTTCAAGTGTCTCCTGTACAAAGGTGAAGGAAAAAAAATAATCATTACGATTGTTCAATTTAATTGTACAGTTGTGCACAAATGCAACATTAGCGCGTAAAAGGTTAATATCCACTTTCTCAATATCAAACACAGTTTCCTAAATCACCCCCCCCCCGTCCACACACGCACACACACACACACACACACACACACACACACACACACACACACACACACACACACACACACACACACACACACACACACACACACACACACACACACACACACACACACACACACACACACACACACACACACACACACACACACACACACACACTTAAAGGGACCGAAAAGTCGCATATCGTGATGTTTGATGTTTTCGAGCTGGCCCGGCTCGGGTAATATTCGGGAATGCCCGGATACTTTCGGAAAACGAACATTTCCCTATGTAGCACGCATTCAACCGAAGAAAAGCGAACTGCGGCACACGGCCCTACCTTCAACGGCAATTTTGTTCGCAGCCCCACGATTGTTGTTACGCGCGGCCTTGCAATAGGGGCAAGCGAATGGTATTGAACGTACATGGATTACCAGCGGCGCATCCCTTTAAAATAAAAATAATTCAACAGGCATTTCAGCTTGAAATCACCACAGTAACAAAGATATTAACACACTTACAGGTACACTAAATTGGTGTTTTCGCTGATATAGGTCGGAATTGTGGTTAATCCTTGACCGCCACGATTTCTGTATGGTATGAAATAAGAGCATTACAGAGATCGGAAGAAGATGAAACCTTGCAAGTGGAAGAGGTCCCATTATTCGGATCATTTACTCTTAAAAATTCCGGGTCAGTCTGACTCGGAATTTTTAAGAGCGTTTGCTGATACACTTATCATAACAGCCGAGAGGATTTGACATGATGAGTGATGTTGAGATTTAAAAAGTGGTTAGAACATTATTGTGTTCAAGTGCATTTTCTCATGTTAGATAGATATATATATAGATAGATAGATAAATAGATAGATAGATAGACAGATAGATAGATAGACAGATTGATAGATAAATTGATAGATAGATAGATAGATAGATAAATAGATTAATTGATTGATTGATAGATAGATAGATAGATAGATAGATAAATAGATAGATAGATAGATAGATAAATAGATAGATAGATAGATAGATAGATAGATAGATAGATAGATAGGTAGATAGATATAGATAGACTATAGAAATGGATTTATTGAATATCAAAAGCAGTAAAACATCGCAGCTAAAAGGCTGAATTGTGTAAAACTTAAAATAAAAACAAACAATAGATATTGACATAAACGTATGATAGTTAATAAGTAAGATATGCCGTATAAAAATTATTTCGAATGATAATCAATATATATTTTAGGATATTTTTAAATTGTTTTCGATAATGATTTGTTTGAGTACTTTGAAAAGTGGTATTTTGATTCAATGTTGATGTAAAATTTATAACAATTTGATTATAAACCATTTCAATGCGACAATGTAAGCATAAATTAATTGTATAAATATATTGCAATCTACAATTCTTAACTATATATATCAAAAGTAAAAGTAAATGTTAAATATAATGTACCATAATTGGATTCAGTTGTCAGTTGTACTATATAATTCAAAGTAAGATAATGGCAGTAAATCATTTTAACTCAGCAACGGAATGGCAAAACAATTTGTAGACATTTATTTAAGAAAAATTGCAACATGTTTTAAAATCAGTAGTCTCCCCCCCCCTCCCGTTGTTTCTGTAGCATGTAAAGGTATATTAAAAGATTAACGGTATAATTAAATTCATTAATCAGAACATTCGTTGCCTTTTAATTGATGTTGACATAAAATTTGACAATAATTTGATAATATACCATTTTAATACGACAAAGTAAGCATAGATTAATTCTATAAATATATTGCACTCCATATTAAGTATCAAATATGGAAGGAAATATTGAATGTAGTGAAAAATAAATAAAGTAATTGGTTTCAGTTGTACTACATAATTCAAAGTAGGATACCGGCAGAAATATCATTTAATTTGGTAGCGGAACACAATTTGCAGATGTTTCATAAAAGTACGATTACAAACAAAATGTTCTCTTTAGGTTTTGTTTGTTAAATTAGTAACCCCCCCCCCCCGGTTGTTACCAAAACAAGTAAAAAATGTATTAAAAGATTAACAGTATAATTATATTCATTCGGCATAATTTTGTTGCATTAGATTACTTAGAGTTCCGAAAGGCGAATTAAAACTGGGATTATAAAAATCTGAATATCGCTAGAAATAACAGTTAGACAGAGGTAACTCTCAATAATTATATATCCTGCAATTTATTACAAAACTTCCGCCCACCTTCGACATTAATCGAGGTCTACAAACCCACTACAAAGAAAATATGCATTTATAACACAGACTACTGAACAACGAATTGAAAAGATATGTAATGAGCTTAGTGTGCTGTACGTTATGAAAGTAAATAACTTAATGTCCGCATAATGTGAATTCCAACCCTTAGTTGATTAATCGGAATAAATTAAAACATGTAACGAAAAAAAATGACATCTGAGTTTTCGATCCCTGACACTGGTGATTATTCAAAAGTTGTTTTCTCATCGATGGAGCAAGTATGAAATGGATCGATCATCATCAATATGAGGTTTATTTTATGTCATACCGCGCATTTAACTGTTTAATCCAAGACAAAAGGTAAAGAATGAACGCATCTTCTATACCCGAAATGACGTCATGATTGAGTAAACAGCCCATACTATGCTTGTTTTGACCATAAATCCGGGCACACAGTAAGCGTTTTCACATCAGCCCGATGTTTCAAAATAGCGCGCTATTGGTAATGTGAAACTCGGGAAATTTTCAAAATAGCTTAGCGCGCTATGTTCATAATGTGAATTCGCTTCAAGAAATTAGCGCGATGCATCCCGTCAAGCTTAGTGTGTGGACCTTGTGAGTCCGCCCAAGCCAGACCTAGACAGGGAATTAGAGGAAATCGCTGCTCTCCTGCTGGGAACAGCGAAAACACCTAGTGTATGACACTCGATATTGTTCGTTGGAAGAAAATGGCAATGAAAAAGTTCGCATTTCATACCCGCAGAATTTCATTTTATGTTGCGCTCGGTTAAAAATATATCAAAATGTTAATAGCACTTTCCGGTTTGCACAAACAACTACCACTGCCTCCTGATCATCTCCCCTGTCGATAAAAATCATCTTTAATGGCCAAGAATAACCGATATTGCAATCTGTTCGTGGGCAACGGAGTCGGGGAGAACCTCATATCAATCTTTGTATTGGTATGTGCTATTTTGTGATGTTTTTGTGTGCGTTTTTATATTTGTTATATTTTCGCTAACAATTTTTCCATTGTACTCGATAATTATTCTTTAACAACTCCGAATTCGAAGGCGAGAAACAAATTGTATGCCCGTGATATTTTGCATGGGGTGGGTAACTGTTCCTAAGACCAACGTATTCCAATAGACCAACTTTCAACTTTCTTTTTTTCTTTTCACTTTACCACCCGATCACCAGGGCGGCATTGCCTTCGTTTAGCTTCTTTGGTTGCCCTATTACCCTCCCTATACTCAAAAGTATTGCAACATACACTATAACGCGTGCATTTTGAGTTGAAGGGGTCTTTCTGTAATGATGTCCTAATGAAGTTTATTATTGGAAAATAGCAAATTATTTGAAAAGAAATCAATGAATATAATTTCCCCTTTCTTCTTCAAGGTGGAGAGATTATCAAATGCACACGCTCCCACGACGGAAGGACTGGAACATAAAAAA
>JZLH01S0597817.1:0-10037 GCA_001188425.1 Eucidaris tribuloides
GTGATGTCCCCCCGACATTTGAAAACGGATTTGCGCCCATGAGTGTTACCAATCATGTCGTTGCCCTTTAAATCTGTACCATATATCTGGTAGATTTGGAAACACGCTTGGTGTTAAATCTAATATCACATTTTGTCAGTGTTCTCTTTTGATGCACATTTCATTATCGATTATGTAACGCACAAATTCCGCTATTTGCGTGAGAGAGATCACCTCCCCATGGCCTTGTCGTGCCATATCATCCGGTATTATATTATATAATAACCTTAATATATTTCTATTGAAATTGCATCATATCAAAGCTTTTAGTATTCATTTCTTTCTGAATAGCAACACCTCCAAATGACTTTGAAGGGGGTGGTACCACAGGGTGGTGTATCACGGAGGAGGGGGGGCCCGTCCATTAATTTTGTTTTCAAAGTAATAGAAAATCAGCTGGGTCTAGTGTTCTTGGAAATTTGCCCCATTCCCCCCTCCCCACGTACTATTTGGCCTGGGGCTGTTTGGACGTGAACGGATATGGTTTGATCGTGAAGTTTTCGTCACCCCCTAAGATTTTACCCTCGCACCGCCCCTGTTTTGAAGTATTCGTCCCTTTGCACGATTCATGAACTTGAAATAAAAATTCATGGTTCGATTCCAAGAAGACAAACCTGATCAGAAATTACTGATTTCCGGTCCTGAAATACAAACATCCTGGAAAGGGT
Source organism: Eucidaris tribuloides (assembly GCA_001188425.1). NCBI lineage: Eukaryota > Metazoa > Echinodermata > Echinoidea > Cidaroida > Cidaridae > Eucidaris > Eucidaris tribuloides. The sequence continues at coordinate 708 of JZLH01S0597817.1, forward strand.
AATTGTACTTTAGTTACAATGTTGCTGTTCCATTACGAGAGCTTGTTAAATTATACGTCTGTTGTAATTTAAAAAAAAAATGTCATGGCTAAACTTTTTTGCTTTATAGATGGAATTGTCGTAATTATTTCATAAACGATGGGCTTTGTACTGTTTCAGGTCACTTAAAGGCATTGTATAACAATGTTTCCAGTTTAAAAAATCTAAGCTACATGATTTTCCATGCTACCAGTGTCTCTGATACGATCTAAAAATGAAGCCCTGAAAAAATTGCAGTTTAAAACGATCATTAAGTTTAAAAAAGTGAGAATCATTGAGAGACCATTCCAGCTTTTCTCCATAGACTACTGTGTTGCAGAATTTCCTATCGCCTGATAGGAAATTCATGTGCCAATTTGTATCTGCACATATTGCACTAGTGACAGCATAACTGTCCAAACTTTTGTATTCTAGGGTGTTTATTTGTCCATTCAAACACTGTCATATATGTCTGATTGCAAAGTTTGACAATTTTTTAACGGGTCTTCCACAGTGTTATATGGTGTCTTTAAGGTCCACAGAAATCTGAACTTATCACAGTGTATGTTTGCATGAAATTAAATCCTGGAAAGAACTAAAGAAATGGAACATAAATTGAGAACAACACAAAGAGCTATGGAAAGGAGAATGCTCAATTTGACATTACTAGACAAAGTGAAGCACACCGACATAAGACAAAAAACGAAGGTCAAAGATATTAGGGGCCTATAGTAAAAATTAAAGAGATGAAATGGAGATGGGCAGGACACTTATATAGAACACAAGACAACCGATGGACCAAGAAACTCACAGAATGGCAACCAAGAACAGGCAAGAGAAGAAGTGGTCGACAAAAGAGAAGATGGAGAGACGAAATATCATCATACACAAACACAGCAACTTGGAACAGAATGACAGCAAATAGAAACAAATGGAAACTGATTGAGGAGGGCTTCATCCAACAATGGTTGAACAATGCCTGATGATGAAATCCTGGAAAGATTACTCATTGCTTTGATATCTGAGAAAGTGACGTTCAGATTGAAGTGACAATGTAATCAAATTTTGATGTGATCATGTCATTCGAGTGCTATTTTTCGACAACTCATCAAAATAAATATGAGTTCGTCAACTCAACATTGCTATTGTAACCATGCATGCATCACCCATGCACTCAAGCTTTCATAATAGGGATTTTAATACATATCTTTCAGTACCACAGTAAGAAAATTACATATACAAGATCTATGCAGAATAGTGCCGAGGGGGTTAAGTGCCCACGGTCGACGAAGCAAGGACCAGCGCCCTCTTGTGAATTAATGATGAAAGATGTACGAAAGTTTCCCACACTGCGAAGTAAATTGCCTTGCTTGTGTGGAAATACAGTACTGCCATCGTTTTCATTGTGCAGGCTGTTCAACAAAAAAATCAACTGGATCAATGAGAAATTTATGAATGTTTTCTTTGTATTTCAATGGTTCTTCTTAAACTGTATAGACTACACTTTCTTTTAGTTTATTATTGTTTGAAATGAACACTTTTAGTAGGGTCACTTTTGCAAACCTCCAAAAACACAACAAAACATCACTTTAGTCCTGAAGCTTCATATAAAGACAACGTCTGTAAAATTTGAAGATCAGTAATTATCTAAAATTTGATAATAAATATTCAAAGCACTGACTGCTGTGTAGCCTATGTATCACGCTCACTCAACTGAATCAGTCCATAATACTGTTTCAGTGTTCATATGTATTTGTCTACGAACAGTAATCTGCATGAAAACTCGTGCATAAAATTGTATTGTATGGCAAAGTGAAATATCACACACGCGTAATTCGCGTATTTTTTTTTAATTACTTATCATACACAGTGAATACTCATGCAAGACAAGACTCTGAATGTAGACTAGTAATTTATGTATAGACTATTACTAATTAGATTCAAAATATAACAGTCAAAATAATTTTCAACAAAAATGAGTTTCTTGCTGCTATATACTTTGCTAAATGTTCTTAATTGACATTTTCTTCTAAGTACCAGTGTGTTTACAAAATGTTATAATTATTGGTTACATGAAGCAAATGGGACATTCCTTAAAGATAGAAATTCATTTGCAACCCTCCCATAACATAGCAAAACATTACTCATGCCCTTAGGCTTTTTATAAAGGACTTGCCTGTGAAATCTGAAGATCAGAAATTACCTAATGATGAGCAAACAACCAATAATTGTGCAATGTGTTCTGGACACACAGTTTCAAATCTCACTTCAGGCTTATTACACTACTTAGTCTATGTAATACCAGATGGTTGACCTACTTCTGTGCTGGCATGTGTCAAGCACAAAGGGAATGCATGGTCATCTATGTGCGAAAAAGCCTAGCTCTCAGTGGCACTGTCCATGCCAGACCTCCTTGCATGCACTGTCTAAAAATAGACTATTAGACAAGTAGAATTTTGGTCACTGGAGACAAAAAAATCAAATCAAAGTATAACAGTTACTATCTTTCAACTAAAACTGCGTTTCTAGCTCCTGCACTTTGCTGAAGGTTCTAAAACAGTGCATTTGCACAATGTTAAATTTTAGGCGTGCAAAAGAGACACCCAGCCTTAAACATTCATAAGTAGACATACACGTCCTTGTCCGTCATTGAAATCTGAAACCACTGCAGTTTTATGATGGCACATTTTATGTTCATTCTTAGCGAAATTTGAGGATATCCGGAACTAAGACATAATAATACAGGTAGACCCGTAATAATGTTGGTACAATCAAAAGTAAAGTGTAATCAATCACGTTAACATTAAAATTTACCATTTAGAAAATTAAAATTAAATGAACAAACCATAAGTTATTAATAATCAAGCACATCAATTGATCATATACGGAAATCTAATTATTTTATAAGGTTTTGTCTTTCGGTCTACTTATTCTACTTGGAAAAATTTCATTGTCACTACATCTTTTTATTCAAGATTTCTGATTATCGGTGATTTAAGTGAAAACAAGAAAAGAAAATCAATGAAACTCAACGATAAAGACAAAAGAATATGGGAAGAGAGAGACAGCAAAATGGATGGGTATAGATAGCCAGACACTTAGATGGATAGGAAGACAGACAGATACATACATACATACATACATACATACATACATACATACATACATACATACATACATACATACATAGATACATAAATGCATGTAGAAAGATACACTAAATATTTAGATAGCTTGCAAGCTAGCTAGCTAGATAGCTAGATAGATAGCTAGCTAGATAGATAGATAGATAGATAGATAGATAGATAGATAGATAGATAGATAGATAGATAGATAGATAGATAGATAGATAGATAGTAAATAGATAGATAAAATACTCTGCGTGTACAGAAAATTATGTCAACAAGATACGTAGGTAACAAAATGATAATGTACTTAATATAAACGATAGAATCAGAAACGGTATATATGAATAGGTTACAAACAATGTTGTAAATAATAATATCATTTTAATTTCTTTGAGTTGGTGCAGTGTCTACTAATTAAGCACCACATTATGATTGCTAGAGTTGTGTGTTATATTTCGATGATATCACTGGTAAATCGTCACAATCCCTGTCACTACAACTGTCACCAACGATTCGAATAAATGGGAGAAAGATCAATGATATCTATTCTCTTCCATTACAGTCTCGCCTGAAAGACTGTATCCATATCCAACTATCCATCCATCAATACTGACACTTTGATTTTAGTACATGACAGAACTATTATTGTGCATAGCAAATATGTACTGATTTTATTTGAACTTCGACGGTACGAGAACCACGACAAATGTACAGAAAGAGTTTGGACTATAATACCATACGTAGTAATACGCATTTAAAAGAAGGGGGACGGAAAACATGCATGGTATGCCAACATTGCACATTCGTCATAAAAACGATGTTCATGCGGCGATGTAAATTTAGTTTCGGGCCGGGACACTGACTTTTGCCAAAACACTTTCGGTGAAATTTATCACTCGTGTTTAATGTTTTCAAAGCTAGAGCAAAATATTGTACGTAGATAAGAAGTTTACAAGTCCCATATATACGATTTATGCAGCAATGAAGCAATATAGCACAAGTCCATGGTCTGAGCGAGATAAGGCAATTTTAAAAATGTGTATACGTCAAAACTCTACAAAGGGATCAATATGCCACACAAAGTTTTAATGTGTGGTAGTTATGAGTTGCAGGCGTCAATGTCAAATTTGAATTTGAATTTGAATTTGAATTTATTATTTTGTTCACGGAGCAATATGCAGAAATTTGTTTTAAACTGTTCACATAGACAATAAACGTTCACATTACTTTACCCTATAATGTCCACATAATACACATAAATATTAATTTTAGTGTTACTTTTCATGACACCCCCCCCCCCACTGACTGCTTACTATTATTATCATCTGTGAGGTAGAACAAAAATAAGGTCTCGAGACCTTACTCTGTCGTTTATACGGGTACTCGGCCTAGGCTTATACATATCAAAGTTATATTTGTTTTGTCACGGGGCAAAAAATAGTAGCCATAACATAAAATTTAATTGTCAGTGCGGCATAACCGAATGTTTGAACGTGTTGGTTGTAATAAAATAAACAATTATGGCAAAAGAAGCGAGAAATGCAATAATTTCACATTATATTGACTTGGAAATGTGAAGGAAATTTTGAAAGGTTATTTGTCACGTTGCTACAACTTAAAAAACAAGATCCCGATTGTTTTCAAGTCAAGAATACTCGTTATAAAGACATACAGATGCTTTCGAACTTATTTATCATGTTTATAGATCTTTAATATTAAGATCGTATACACATGGTGAAGTTTCACGGCATATAAATCATCTGTAAAGTTACACATTATTCAACAAAACACACGCAGCATTTTAATATCCCCCCCCCCTATTTTTATTGTATGAACCAAACAACATCATGTACGGATAACTTGAAAGAACAACAAACTTTTCTAATTAAACGTACAAACATTACAATGTAGGCAAGCGTTTTTCGTAAATACCAAAATGTCACGTCAAAGTAGGTGATGATTATCAACTATGGATTACCAAAAAAAAATGTTTATTTCACAGCAACAGGGAGGGGGTAAACATGGTAAATGAATTACAGAGATAGAGAACATAGTTTGGACGCCAAGATACCCCATTTCTTCAGAAGAGAAATACAAACAGCGATGTTTACGTCACTGAAGAATCTTAAAATTAGTCTCGCCAAAAATGACAGGGCTCCTAGAGAGCACAAATATCTGTATGTCGTATCGTCTGGTCGTTATACGAATTCTGTCGGTATCATTGTTATGGTTTATGCATTTTGTAATGAAATGTATATTGTCATTATTAATCAAAACAAAAGAGTCCAATATGTTCCTCGACACGACACATACCCGGTCAAATATAAAGTAATATGTATAACATTCTTAGACATGTATAGGTCTATTTCCCAACGACATAACTACTCGCTATAATACAATCGTTTACTTTAAACTTGCGATGTTCTACAAATTTGGCAAAGATGTTATGTTGTTAAAGTAATATAGGCTAACATTGTGGAGCTTCAATTAAAAACAATTTGTCAAACTTTGATATCTGAGCTACATAGAAGTGTTCAAATGGACAAATAAACACACAAAAGTTTGGAAAGTCATGCTGCCACTGGCAAGATATGTATGAATAAACATTTTCCACTCCAGTGGAGGATAAAATAACCTATATCTACACAAAGTAAGTTTATGGGAGGAAATGGGCAGGTGAATCTGGTCAATTTGAGTGCTTGTAGATTTGCACTTTTTTGAAGCACTAAAAATCATCATTTTAAAAATTTTCAGGGCTTCATTCTAGACCATATCAAAGACACTTAGAGCATGGATGATTATGTAACTCACATTTTTTAAAACTGTGGCCATTGTTCATCTGTGGCTTTAAGACGTATTATATCAGAATCAAATAACTGTTAGGTATTTCGGCCGTGAAAATTTCACGGACAACCAGTTTGTCTTTGTTGTACAACTATCATTAAAAAAAAACAAGTTTTGACGGTCGTTTTGTAAGATTGTCGTGATGCAGTGTTACGGGTACAATTACTACCCGGATCATATTTTTAATTCATAATGGATGAATAAATGACTGTTTGTGTTTCTTCGAGTTTGTTTCTTTTCAATTCAAGATAAATCCTTCCAGCATGAACACGCTTTAGCCAGTGATATGTTTCAAGTTGCATGTATCTGTTTTCTGAAAGGGAAATGGCGGGATTGCAAGATGTCCCTCTTTGGGGTAAAACTACTCTACAATCGAGTACACACGTTCAGGGCTTCCGCTGTCTAAATTCCACGGTCAACTGTTGAGTAGGTTATAAACAATCACCATCAGTTCTCATTGTGACAGGCGAATTTGTTGTGTAGCTTTGTATGATTAATTTCTATCAGATACTAAAATAGACTAGTTAAATACTGGCAAATGAACGCTCGTGTATCCAGACGTAAACAAATTCGAAACGAAGACAAATCCTTCCAGCCATGAGATACACTCCAGCTGGTGTATACATTGGCACATGCTTTAAAGATTGTGTCAGGGATGTGCAAGTCCATTACTTCCCTTCATTATCAATACCAAACGGTAGTTTAGTACTTACAAATGGTGTGTTGAAAGTTTGAGATCCATATACGTCATGAATTGTTGTTTTATGAGAAAAACTAATAACGACATCGGACATGTTACCAGAATGTTGTTCTTTCCGTGAGTTTCAATTTTGCTCAAACTGCGAATCGCGGTTATGTGTATCGTCGCAAGACCAGCGGAGCGCACTGATTGGTTAAACGGCTAACCTCTGCACGACCTTTGGTTAACGGTTGATCGGACAATTTTGGAACGGCACGTGCACGTTTGACGTCGCGGATTTTTTGAAATTGCTTCTGAGTTATTTGAAAACGGATGAAGTTTAACCGTCCAGATTTTCACCAAAACTCAATATTTTACCCCAAGTCTCTATGAGAGGTGTTTATTTATATTAATCTTCACACTGGATATGTTTTGAGCTGATTTCATTCATTTAGGGGTTTTTGACGTGCAAATGAATGACACAATCTTTAACCTATTAGGTTCTTGGTCACTTTTGACTTAACTCCCAATTGTGTAAATATCCTTTAAAAACATCAATGTTTCCAGTTTTTAAAAATGCTACATGATTTCCATGCTATACCAGTGTCTCTGATAAGGTCTGAAAATGAAGCCCTGAATATTTTTTCAGTTCAAAACAATCATTAAGTCATTTTAAAAAGTGAAAATCATTGAGCGACCATTCCAGTTTCCCCCCACAGAATGCTGTGTTGCAGAATTTTCGTCGGTCGACAATAATTCGTGTGCCGTTTTTTTTTATCCGTACACAGTTTGCTAATGACAACATTATTATCTAAAGTTTTGTGTTTTTAGGGTGTTAATTTGTTCCTCCAACCACTGTCATACATGTTATAGAGAGCACAGTTTGACAAATTGTTAAATGGGGCTTCCACAATGCTGTATAGTGTCTTTAACTCCCAATTATGCCAATGTCCTTTAAAGGCATGTTTACTTCTATATACAGTGCCATTTAAAGGTACTGGCTGACATTTACCACAGTTAAAAAAAAAATCTGAGCTACATGATTCCCCATGCTACCAGTGTCTTTCATAAGGTCTAAAAATGAAGCCCAGAAAATTGTATTTCAAAATGATTAGTTAGTGCTTTAAAAAAGTGAAAATCGTAATTTACCCGGATTCACCTGCCCATTTCTTCCCATAGACTTATTGTGTGTACACCTAGGCTATTTTCGACTCGCCCCAAGTATTTATTGTTTATTCATTCATAACTTACCATTGGCAGTGTAACTTTCCAAACTTTTGTATTCTATGGTGTTTATTTGTCCATTTGAACACTACTATGTAGCTCAGATATCAAAGTTTGACAATTTTTAAATTGAAACTCCACAATGTTAGCCTATCACTTTAATACTTGCTACACATACGAATACCAACAGAAGAAAATCTGGAAAAGGAAGTAATCATCATGTTGCACAGGGTCATGTAAGTCACGAATAACTGTGATCGACGTGTACGTATAGTGATCAGGAAATGTTTATTATAGAAACATGATTACATCTCAAATCGTAATTGATTCATCAACGGTATATTGATATCTCCGCTCAATTCTTCGACGTAATTGCATCATATTCATTTGTAAAGATTGCATCTAAATCATGAACATTAAATTTATGTTGTCTCTATTGTGTCGAGTGATCATAACAGTGCAGCATAGTGCATTAGCGGTTCGTGATGACCTTGGCTTTCAATAGTCCCATTATGTGTTTGGATAATCTACTGTCTTATCAACGACTGTATCAACAATTTTGTTTGTGATTAGGCAAAAGCAAAAATATTTGGAGTATTTGGGGTGCATTTTAGGAGCATAAAATGTATTGTTCGATCTCCAACAACAATTTGTAAGATGAAATTAATAATTTATATAGATATGTTGTGTTAGGTGCTGGTAATAGAGGGGTAATGTAGATTGAGTGTGATATATTTTATGGCCGCGTGTAGGTATATATACCATGCCAGACAATGCAGAGAGGATAGCGAGGCGTTCGGGTTGACTAAAGCAAAGCTAAAAATGGATTCCATAGATTGCTTCTATTAACCGTAATCTCAAACAGTGATCTGTATATATGGATATAGAAAAAAAATCTGCGGACGGCCTAGAAGCACAAATGAAAAGTGTTCATCGGACTGTCACTGGTACAGCGAATTAGTGACAATGGGCTTATCTTCTTGTTAAGCGCAAAATCGGTTAAAACGACCGCCTTTGAAGCCGCGGGCACATCAACCGATGATGCCCCGTTGTTGATTAAAAGGCGAGTCAGCCGCGCCCTGGATAATCTTCTCAAACTTCCCCATAAAATACGAAAATGATCTGGGTATAGAAAAAGGTGCTAAGAACACAATAATGTTTAAATCGGAGAGAGGCTCCCTCTTTTATGATCACATTTCTAAGCGATAACCTGTATTTTTGTTACGACCCTCTTGTCTGCCGAGGTCGGCTGGAGAGATAATCCTCGCATCGGATGGCCCAATGTGTGCCGAAGAGAACCCGGAGGCAAAAATAATATGGCGGCTAGACTCGGCATGGAACTGTCTTTACCGCGCGTAGTGAATCCCAACGTGTTAAGATACTCATTTATGAAACATACTCATCATCATTTCGCAAGAGAAACGGTAAACTGAATTT
>JZLH01S0597822.1:26196-37391 GCA_001188425.1 Eucidaris tribuloides
GACAAAGAATTTCATTTTTACCATACCAAAAGTATACTAGGCCTTTAATGGTGGGAGTACAAGAAGAAGAAAACAAAATTCAAAGATGTAAACACATAAGTAGTAAATATACTGCAAGAGAAAAATATTGCAGTTTTCTTTCATAGAGGCATGACATTTTTGAATTATATGAAAAGAATTGTGCCCTTTCTTAATCATTTGTTTTAAAAAGGGCAATATTCAATGATTTGATATTTGTCAACAGGAAATATGGAAGGACAAAGCTATGTGTACCATGTGTCAATTGATATCTTTGGAAGCATGTTTGACTAAATTAACTATACCATACTATTGCATGACTACATCAAATAAGTATTTGAGAAAAAAATTGCCACATAAATAATTGTTTTGTTCTCAAAGAAAACATAAAATTTTTCCCATTTTGAAATATAATTGACAAGGATATCAATATCAGTATACAATAGGTCATATAGTTTTGTTTAGCTTTTGCTAAATTATATTTCAACTAACTGCAAACAAGCAACTTCAGACAGTTGTTACATTTATCAAAATGATTGCATTCTTGTTTAGGGCAAATGAGAAATAAATAATGATTATGCGGACACCAATATTTTGTTGAATACTTAAATGGTACATCTTTTAATCGCCTATCTTTCCAATTTTACAAAGTGAAGTTAGTGAACATACTGTCTTTTGATACGATTAATAAGCTGGAAAGAAAATTGTTACCATTACTCATTTTTATTAGCTAATTCCTACCTTACACAAACATTCTCATGTCACACATCATGTTTGTTAATTACCATACAAATCAATAGGGAAGTTTCATATAAATGGTCATGTGGTGTGTATGTTGGTTTTCAATTTAAATAAATTACATCCAGGGCTGGGCATCATTAACGGCTAAAGATTTCCACAAAAAGAATTAATTCTACCTAATTTTACCTCCCCAGGGTCAGAGTGGGAGACTTATTTTCACACCAGCAGGAGTTCTAATTAATGCAGTATGCAGAGGCCAATCTCTACTTAGACTCCTGGCTCTGATTTGAAGCTACTGTAAATGTCGCTGGGTATTCCATATGCAATAACGGTGGCCGCCGTCTGTGTTTGATCTTAATTGCATTTCATTTCCGGAATATTGTCCGCCATGAAGATTACTACGAGTCCTTCTGCTTTTTCGGCATGCAAAGCAAGCAAGTCTGCATGCAAGGTTTCTAAGAACACATAAATATAAGTAAATATAAAGTGACAATGATAAGATTTCAATAATCATTTTCATATGTTCAAATTTTATGCAAGCAATTTGAACAAGGGATTTCATGACAACATTACAGCTTGCCAGACACAGCAACAACAAATGCATGCAAGTTGCAATCAAAGCATTGATGTAATTTATTACTAGAAAAGGATGAATAAGCTATGTAGTTAGAAAAATTACAAAATGAAATAGAGCCTTCATCACAAAAATAATTTGTTGTTCCCATCAGGTCTGATTCAGTAACTAAAACCTCTTACAAAACTTGCTAATAACAGGAAATATTCACACACATAAAGAAATGATCAGAAAATAAATCCTCATTATGAACAAAACAACAACAAAAATAAAACCAAAGGTAAAAGTAGAGAAAGTGTATCTAATCTTCACCACCTTTATGATTTTTGTACCAGTCAAATGTCAATGAATATAATATGACCACATTATCAAAATCTGGTTGCAACTGCAAATGAAATTTGACTAAGAATAAGTACAACAATCTACATAGGATTAATAATGAAGGCATGCAGAGAAGCGGTGTTATGAAAACTGTGCAATATGCATATTGTAAGTCTCCGGTCACATACACGTATCTACATGTAATTAGTTTTTATATAGACATATGGTCGCAAACAATAACTTAAAACATTTCCAGATGTTTATTCCAGAAAAAAAAGGCCCTTCTCCACCTACTAATGAAATTTGGAGTTAATTATATCCAAATCTGGATGTATATATTAATCTCAACTCTCTCTCTCAAGGTTTTTTTTCTCATTATTTCTATAGTTTCCTGCCTGCCAAATGGTCAATATATGCAACTATCAATGGTGATTAAGAGTCACATCTAAAATATTTGCTCATACTTCATCTTCATGACTTTAGAAGGCTCCTTTTTTTTTTACCCTAATACCAAAACAGTATTGAAATTTAGAGTAGGTGCGAGTCTGAACACTTAGTAGCTACTCACAGAGCAGCGTATAACTTTATGTAAGCTATCCCATCAATATAGGTATTGGGATGGAGGTGGGGAGGTGGGGGGGGGGGAGAAAACGTCTGATGCAGGAGAACGTGAAAAGTGTCATAATTCATACTACAGATTTTGAATTTATTATGTTTCATTATTTGAAAACAGACTTTATTTTGAAACTGGCATCTGTAAAGTGAGCTAAACTTATTTTTTTTCTGTAAACTTTAAGTATACCTTGATAGTAGTATGGGTTCATATATTAAAACATAAAACTACTACTTCATAATATCAAAGAGAAGTATGACTGGCTGAAGTATTAAAACCAAACTAAAGCACCTGCAACCCTCAGCATGCAGCTATAGGCCTACGTAAACTCTTTCCCCCTACAAGAACTAATGGAAATGGTAGAAAAGTGTTCGCCGAAGCATATTTTCAGTTAATTTCGTTTGGAATACCAGCGCCACACCTCACGCCAGGGGTCCCCCTTCCCCCAGGAGTCAAACTGACAAATACAATTTTACCCATAATTCACTTCCGTGGAAGAAGCAGGGAGTATGTGTACTTGTCTCCACCCGTTATGGACGGACACCTGGTCAGACGAATGTACGGTCATACACACACACACATACATACACACGGACAGACAGACACACACAGACACAGACACACACAGACACACAGACACAGACACACACACACACACACACATTGTGTCGATCAGAGCTTGAACCTAGGTAGCTAGGGGGAGGTCCATGACATCAATTCAATTGACCATTTTGACCCAGTTAAGTGCCGTACTCGAGAAACCTGTCACCATTGTCCGTCTCTTGCCGAAACACGAGTGCCCCCTCAAATTGGGAAAGATTATCACCTGAAGCCCATCGTCCCATTCTACGGACCAATTTTTCCATTCCCCTTTAAATTCAAAACCTCCCTGCACCACAGGCAGCTATTTATCTTAACGTGGGGTATATCAGACTGTCTTGCACACAACGATATCACTAGCAAAAACACTGGAAAATATATCAAATCAACTATTCTGGTGAGGTTTTTGAATGACAAACATCGCCGAGCTACACCAGCTCCGACTGGACCGTATCTCGCTGTCGATAAATACCAGTACTGTTCTTGACACCCAAATTTGCGGAATAATTTCGGGAAATTTGATCAAATTATGGCATCAACGACTGATCAAGCAATTCACAGAAAGGTGATAGCAGACATTCTTTTGGAGCAACCATATGGTCGCAAATGTGTGGGGAGGTTGTCCTATAGACTGGCTAACAATCACTGAATTCAAAGAGAATTTGTATGGTGTGTGGATGTGGAGGTGGGACAGTTGGTCCTTAGAATGGAGGAATAAGATATTTAGATACAAAGATCCTATTTTGATTAAAATGTAAATTCTCAGCCTAGGTCCTGTTTGTTACTGGCAAAATTCTTAAACAAGAGTCCATACTTTACTCTCTTTTTCCACTCTTTCATGTGGGAATCAATTGCTCGTGGCATATGCGTTTCTAAAGTTTTGTGTTCTTGAGCGTTCATTTGACCAAATAGCACTACCATGTACAGTGTAGTTCACACAACAAAGTCAACATTCTTTTTATTGGACTTTCACAATGTTAAATCATGTCTTCAAAGATGAAAACATGCTAAAGATGTTAATGAAATGAGAGGAATAGAGATGGCGATCAAAATGCAAGGGAAATGAGAAAAGACACCACCACAACAAGAAAAAGGGATATGATTGAGGAAAAAAATTATTGAAAGCTAATGATGCAATAACAAATGATGGAATATAATAATATGTAAAAGAAAAATAACACTTTCTTGCACATTTGCAATCATCAAGTAAATATGACATGTCACACATCACAGTCATCGTATCTCTTCAATTTATTAGTAGGCACAGAACACCCATGACGACGTACTCCTACTGTCTCATCCCTGGGGAAAAAAACCTGACACGACCACTTAACTTCAGCGACGACTACACCTTCATTTTTCACAGCACTGTAAGTTAATGGGAGGAAATTATTCTGAGCACTAATCAAAACGAAACGGAGGAGGAATAAATAGCACCGATGATCGTGGGGTAAACCAATAACAGAGGGAATAACCGAACCTGCTCCGGTGTATATTCAGACAATTTATCTCGCCGAGGCATTCATTTCCTTACCTGCCATAAAATGGCAAATGTCAATTTATCTTCAGGCTTGAGAAAATAGCTTTCTACACTTGTTGCAATTTTCTGGGTTAGCTTTTTCTCTATCCCGTCTATCAGATTATCAAACTGTAACAAAAGCACCAGTAACGTGCTTTTCTGGTGCAATTTTGAGCACAATTAAACACAATTAGGCAGTTTCAAAGGTATTTACTGCTTTGTAAGTGCAGGGCTAAATAATGTAATGAAGATCTACAGCTTTGATCTATTATTGGCATTAATGGTTAGTCAAGATCTGTCAATTCTTTCTTTCAGATGACTTTCAGCAAGCAGAGAAATCCTACCTTTTTTGCCTAGTTGATGATTTATATGCACATAGTGCATATATATATATATATGCTATTGTGAAAGACTGACATGTGTAACGTAAAATTGTTACTGTAAATTTGTTGAGAGGGGCAATCAGTTGATCAAACAAAATTACCCACAGGGAAAAATAAGAATGAGATTGTCCACATTCTTATGGGTTGTTGTTGTTCAAGATATGTTATTATGTTAGAATTCACCTGAACACACCAAACTGACCCCACCCCCTAACACACCACCCACCCACCGACACCAAACAACACAAAGTTTAGGTCCACTAGATCCTGTAAATAATCAGAACATGTTTTGGACAACTTTTAATTCTTGTAGCTTGACAGCTTGATTTCATACTGTACCCACCCAGAATTTCCTTGTGCTTTACAAAATCATTATTAAAAATTGTGTCATTGATTTGCACGTCAAAAAACATCTAGATGAATGAAATCAGCTGAAATCATATCCAATGTGAAGATTGATATAAATAAACACCTCTCATAGAGACTTGGGGTAAAATATTGAGTTTTGGTGAAAATCTGGATGGTTAAACTTCATCCTTTTTCAAATGTCTTACAAGCCTTTTCAAAAAATCTGTGACGTCAAACGTGCACGTGCCGTTCCAAAATTGTCCGATCAGCTGTTAGCCAACGGTCGTGCGGAGGTTAGCCGTTTAGCCAATCAGAGCGCTATGCTGGTCTTGCGACATTACACAAAAACCGCGATTCGCATTTTGAGCAAAATTGAAACTCACGGAAAGAACAACATTCTGGTAACACGTCATTATTAGTAAAACACAAATTCATTGACTATTGGATTCTCAAACTTTCAACACAGCCGCCATTTGTAAGTACTAAACTACGGCATTTGGTATTGATAATGAATGAAGTAATGGACTTGCACATACCTAGACACAATCTTTAAGTTAGTTGTACAGCAGATTAAGGTTAACTTTCAAACACTTATCTAGCCACTCTATATTCTTTCATGAGGTGGCTAGTAATGTTTAAATGATATCAAATTTGTTAATTGGACAAAGTTCCTGCATCAGCAGTAGGTTGGGGCACTCAGCTTGCTATTACTAAATGCAAATGTAAACTTGTCAAATGCAATTACCAAGCTTAGTGGTTGGGATCCTATAAATATATTACTCACATAATGCAACTAATTGCATAATAAATTTGATTTACTTTTTTGCTTGTTTTTGACACTGACAAAAGAAACTTGCCAAAGGAATGAATCAACTTGTGAAAACTTCAATTATATGTATGCAATGTAACATATTGTATGTGTTCTTTGCTACAATATTGTTTTTCTGTATTTTTGTTTTGTTTTCTACTTTAAAGACACTATATAACACTGCGGATGACCGATTTAAAAAATTGTAGAACTTTGCAATCTGACATATCTGACAGTGTTTGAATGGACAAATAAACACCCTAGAACACAAAAGTTCGGACAGTTATGCTGTCACTAGTACAATATGTGCAGATACAAATTGGCACATTAATTTATTCTCAGGCGATAGGAAATTCTGCAACACAGCAGTCTACGAGGGAAAGCTGGAATTGTCTCTCAATGATTTTCACTTGTTTAAAGCACTTAATGATTGTTTTAAACTGTGATTTTTTCAGGGTTTCATTTTTAACCCATATCAGAGACACTGGTAGCATGGGGAATCATGTAGCTCAGATTTTTAAAACTGGAAACGTTGTTATACAGTGCCTTTAAAGGCAGAGAATCTCATTTGCACCCCTCTCACTTTACAGCAAACCATCACTCATGCCCTTAGGCTATGTATGAAGGATATGTCTGTGAAATCTGAAGATCAGTAATTACCCAGAATTTGAAAAATGCTCTCAAAACCAATGATCAGCTTAGTGTGTGTGTTCTGTGCCAGGAGTTTTTGTCTCTACAAGAGAAGTATTCAAATCAGAGTCACACGGTCACTATTATTCTATTAAAACTGAGTTTCTAGCTCCTATACTTCGTTCAAGGTTCTTGTGTATTTACAAATTGTTAATTTTAACGCATGCAGAAGAGATGCTCTACCTTTAAATTCCTTTTCCACTATAGATCATTTCTTTATCATCATATTGAAGTCTAAAATCACATCACAGCATCCTCAACTATACTTACCCATTTCAAGTTTGTTGTAACAGGCTTGGCTTTGTGTTTGGCCTTCATAGCCTTGTGGGAGGACACCTTGAAGGCCGAGGACGACTGGGTCATGTGACTTGCTTGCTTCGATGCCCCACCCTGCTGCTGCCGTTTGGGGTGGGTCTGCTTCACCAGCTTGCTCTTCTGTTTGTTGGACTTACCCATACTGGCAAAATGAAGAAGAAGAGATAATTCAAAGGTAAAAGCTGGGGATAAAAAAAGATGAATAAATAAAAGAAAAAAAGAAAGAAAGAAAGAAAGGATAAATAAATAAATAAATAAATAAATAAATTGGAGTTAAAAATACAGACAGGTATAAATATATTCAGGATTATAGCAACTTCAACTTCACCAAATACATGTAGGGGTTCATTTCTGCCATGTACTACAATTCTATTAAATGAATAGTGACATCAACATAAAATATTTGATAATCAAAGGCACTAACGAATCAAAGGTTAGGGATGGGCCCAAGTACCAAAGAGGTGCCCCCAAATCACGCACAGTATCTTCTGAAATCTATAGCAATTGATACACAAAAGCAGTATATATTAATCATACATTTTTGATGGCATTCTGAATCCAAATTAAGTTTTACTACTTAAATCATCCTGCTTGTTTACAGTTTGTGTGTGCGTGTGTGTGTGTGTGTGTGTGTGTGTGTGTGTGTGTGTGTGTGTGTGTGTGTGTGTGTGTGTGTGTTGTGTGTCTGTGTGTGTGTGTGTGTGTGTGTGTGTGTGTGTGTGTGTGTGTGTGTGTGTGTGTGTGTGTGTGTGTGTGTGTTTGGTAAGGCAAAAATTAGTCTTAAGTGACAGTGTGGGTAGAAATCAATTTCATTTCAAGCCTTCATCCCCCTTAAATCCATACTTCCTCTATCACTGAATAATAACTTAATTTCAAAGTCAAGGCTTAGGTTAATTAAAATGCAAATGATGACTTCTTTCGATAAATGTAATTCAGACTATCTCCATGATCATACAGATTCAACATGCTATTCAGAAAATGTTTGAACTAGATACAAATTAAAACTTAACATAAACGTAATACAAAACTGACAAATATACTACCACTCAGAAAATGTTTGTACTAAATAAAAAAATAAAATTAACACAAACTTCAAACAAAACCTAAACAATAGCCTAAGGAAAGGAAATTACAGAAATAAATGACAATTTAACCCCCAAAATCCCCATTTATATATTTTACCTTTACTGCTTTACATCATAAAACACAATGCCATTGTATCACTGGTAAAACACTATCTCATCTTTGAAATAAAACCAAAGTACAATAAAAATGTACGCAAGAAGTGCCTGGAATGCACACATACACAAGCATGTAATTTTGACTACATTTTGCTGATGAAATCCCATGTTCTGAAATAATTCAACGAAAATTCCGAAGGATGATTTCATGACAGGCGTCATACTGTATCACTATGGAAACCACATGTACATACATACCACCTGATACTTAGACATGTATGTAGTGACACTTTCATACATGAATGTATGTCATACTGCATTGAGGGGGAGGTGTGGTAAGAACCACATTATTATGTTACAATAAAATGTCCTCCCCCGCTTTGACATTATATCACCAAGATACCAAATGAAATTAAAAGCCCAAGTATAGTTTTGGTCGATCAGAAAATTTTATCGTCAATCTTTCACAAAGTATTCTACTGTCACCCCAGACATTAGAAAATAACATCAAACCTATTGCAAATTGTTTATAGTGACAAATTTTGATGCTTAAATTATCAGAGTGTGTGTAGCAGTATGTGCATTGCCTATTGGAAATGTCAGGTGACTTGGGTCCCCTCCTCCGACAGTTTATATTTTGAGTAGTTTCTAAAAAAAATAAAATGAGTTTCAGAGTGAGCAATTTTCTGGGCACATTAGGTCTATCAAGAAATATAATAGCAACAAATTTAACTTTTTACCATTTACTGAAACTATACTTGGGCTTTAATGACAAGCGTCATTCAATATCACCATGACAACCACATGTAGACATCATAAACTGATACTTGCACACAATGAGTGACACCTCCATTCACGAATGTACTTGAATGTTACTCATTATGTTAGGTCCATGGTATGCCATACTGTATCGAGGGGGAGGTGTGATGATAACCACATTATTATGTTACATTAAAATGTCCTCCCACACTTTGACAAATATCACATAGATACCACACGTAATTTAACTCTGCCACCCACATTTCACAAATTACCTCTTTTCAACTAGTTTATAGCCTCCTTTGGATGAGTACATTGTTATATACAAGTACTGGGGTAGGTGAACATTTTTCATGTACTTTTAGAGGGAAGACACATACACTGTACATGTACAGCCTTACTACCAGTTTACCTTGAACTATACTGATGACATGATTAGAGCTATAGTCCCGAACTTGGGGTAAAACTAATTCTAGAATCAAGTAAACTATGCAAAGATTCTACTGTGAAAATGTTGTAGTCAAATGTTAACTCATTTTATAAAGAGCTACCATCAGAATGCCTTGTGACAGACACTTTTGTTGTATAGCTTTCTATGGGATTAATTTCTCTTGGGGCATGAGAGAAATTAAGTACTGGTACGTTCATGCTTGATTCTCCTTCAGTGAACAAATTCAAGATAAATCCTTCCAGCCAGGAGATACACCCCAGTTGGTGTATAGACTGGTATATCTTTCAACCAGTTTGGTTCTGGAGGCAATTTTTTCCTCCAATGATGTCACTTGCCTATGTTTTACCTTCATTTTTTTTGGGGGGGGGGGAGGGGTAGGGGAGAGGGAGAGGGGAAGGAAAGGGAAGGGGTGTTATGATGGCAGCAGAAAGAAAGATTATGATTGGACATGAAAAGGACCATCACTCAGCATACCTACCTACCTTGATGACGATAATAAACATGACCGAGACATTCCGTCTGCCCCCGCCAGGTCTTCTTTCATCATTAGAATATTTATTTCAAAACATTGGGATGCTGAATGGGTGGAGAAGGTATAGTATACACTCTTAGATCCAAATGCTAAAAACAGTGTTGTAGTCCTCGAGGCCGGCCTCGTCCTCGAGGCCAAAATCCTGGCCTTGGCCTCGTCCTTGACCTCGGAGAAAAATCCTCGGCCTCGTCCTTGGACACTTGCGTCAATCCTCGGAATCCTCGAGCGAGGCCGGGCCGAGGCCGGGTAAAATCTGGGGTAAAATGCATATGCTTGAGCACTATCATATCGGGTGGGTTAACAGTTTGAAGATTTCCCGCATCTGCCTTTGACATGATTTTGCTTCACCAGTGTATTTTGAGAAACTGGAAATCGAATACGCCTATTTTTTTTAAATGCTTTGAAGAGGCACGGATCTACGCTACGTCTGTGCGATATTTGCAACTGTGGACATGTGAATCTGATTGAGTGATATGATTATATGCATGACTGCCCTAATAGCCAGAGTCTTGTGATTTTTGTAAAACGTTTGTCGAAAATAATAGCGAAAAAATCGCGAAAATTTTTCCCAAAAAAAAAACATTTCAAAATTTTCAACATTTGACGAAAAATGTGTCTGCAAAGCCGCAAGGATTGCGATATCTCTGAATGAACACTGACCAGCAGTACAGTACAGTGTGTCTAGATCTAGCACTAGAAGAGTGAAAGTGCTCTGTAATTCATGCTAGTGTGACGATATGTAGATATGTCTGCTAAAACATCACAAACTGATCCTATTTTTAATTTACATGTATAACAGATTTTGTTAGTATACTCCTGTGTGTGTCAGCTGTGCACTACATAGGGGCTGCTTGTGATTGTGCATGCTAGTGTGAAGATATTGTTAATTTTGAAAATTAATAACACAAAAACTGTACAACAGATGATACTGGCATTGAGTATAGTTACAGCAGAATAGTAAACATTTTTGTTTGAGGTGGTTTGAATATAATATCAATAATCAGTTTAATGTAATTCATGCTTGTTTAAAAATTTAGGGTTCAGATTTTGCTCAATATCTAACCCCCTGTACAAAATTGAAACTGGAAAGAAATGAAATGGTGTGTGTGAGAGTGTGTGTTTAGTCCCCACACAATAGTTATAGACAATGGCGGTGAATAGCGCACGGTAGAAACATTGGTATGCCAATCTCTCACTACAGCCAGGCATGGCCCTGGGAAGGGGGGTGCTGGGGGTGCTGGGGTGCTGAAGCACCCCCAGAAATTGTTCAGGGGTGCGCAGCAAAAAGACGTGTATGTCTATTTTTCTTCAAATTTGGCCGCAGAGCGACTTTTCAGCTGTA
>JZLH01S0597822.1:50781-69222 GCA_001188425.1 Eucidaris tribuloides
CGGGTTATCCTTTATGGGCAGGGTCTATTGATGATGGTAATCAGGTAGTTTGATTGGCGAAATGATGGTAACTGAGATGTAGTTTTTTTTCTCTCCCTTCTCCTTATTATAATGGTGTATTTAAGTGCCTATTTAGTTGTTCAATTTGATGACATTAAGTGCACTGGCCAGAAAAGGTGATGCCTAGTAATGTTTATAGAGAAACAAACTAAACATTGTCAAGATGAATACAGCCATTGTTTTTAGCATCCATTCCATTACAGCGTCACATGAAGTTCTATTGAGGATGAGACTAGGATAATGATCATGAATTAACAAATGTGGTATTTTTATCTTCTGCACATTGGTCTTATCATAAGCCTTATTATATAAATACCTTGTCCCATGGGCCACTTGAAACCTTACAAATATGTTTGATAGCAAGTAAGAGTGGCTTGCCCAGGCACATTTTTTTTCCAGTACCTAGCTTGTCTTCTGCTTGCCAATTTAATGGGGGAAAATGACTTGGTGTTTCTGCTTGATACAGTTATTGTAAATCAAATTGTTGGGGTTGTGTTCGTCTTCAGATTCAGGTTTGACTGTGATGAAAACAATGATACTAGCATCAGTAAGAAAATGTTTTTTGTCATGGAATGAAAATTTGATTACTAAAAGTCTCACAGTCTAGAAGTTTGGATCCACATATTTGCTTAGATATCTCATAGCCCTATAGAGCACTCTGATATAAAGTATTGATAATTTCCCCCTCGCCCCCCCAAAAAATTAGAAATAGAAATACAGAAAAATAATGTAAACAAAACCATGGTTGGTGTTTCAATATGGTTTCTCACAAACTGATGAAACTATCGACCACAGACGCGGTAAAAAAATAAGTTCAAAAGAACATTCAAAGATATGAGAGACAAACATACAAAAACATATACACTGGCAGACCATCACAATGAATGTCCAGTTGAATTATAGCAGCATGGTTAACATGTTTTTGCACGATTTTTATTCAATATTATCAAGATTTTGATGATAGAACTGTGGTACAGTATTATGGCCCACTGTTTCTTGAGCCACAGATCTAATCGGTGTTAGTATTGCAATTTGTTGGACTGACAGGTGTACCATAATAAGCAAGTCAATGGATACTGTATCCTTCAATTACCTGGACTTTCGAATAATCTAATATTTATTGAACAGATACAAAAAAAAAAGCAAACTGATGTTTTAACGTGAAGAAACTTACTCGATGATGTGCGGATCACTTTCTTCCTATATGTGTAGATACATTTATATTCCTTGCCCTCTATTTCTATATTAATGCGCATTTGTGACCATATGTTTTGACTATATACAATGTATTTTAATGCCTTTAAGGGGGGGGCGGACTCCCTCGGCTGCAATATATGTGATGAGACAGAGTTGGAATTCTTGTAGTAACAAAGAGTCATAGGGACAATAGACAATAATGACTAATCCACAAAATTTATTTATTTACTGTGGGTGTGTTTCACTTTATGCAATTTATATTACAGACCCTCACACATTTTTCATATACATGTATAATATGCATACATGTTTGTTAGTTTCAAATGCAATTATACATTACTAGGGACCCCATACAACATTTATCATCATGATCTGCATACATGTATGTGTGTCGTTCTACGCGGCGGAGATTGATTGTCAAAGTGATGGGACTGAGTCTCTTTCATCAAGGCATATGAGAGGATGGGGTCAGAAGGAAAGCTCTGCCCTTCTTCCCCTCTCCTTCATTTGTATATGATACATCTCTATTGCTTTTAAAAAAAACAAAGTATAATTGAGTTTATCAATCAGTTGTACGTAGTATTAAAAAAAAAATGGCTTCTTAAAATTACTCAGAGGCAATGGGTTAATTATTTAATTGTTATACATCTAAGAGACGGGAGGGGTTTGGTATGTGCCCCTCCCCCAGCTAAAATTGATACAAAATTTTTTCAATCAGACTGGACACTGCAGTTATATATTTGAATCACCTGTGATATCGTGCTCTCCCCACCCCAACCCTTGACATTGATCACAGTTCTAGGGATTTACTCAGGGCTGCTAACTCTCACGCAATTGACTTTATGAGACTCACGCATTTGTGGACCCTTTCTCACCACCAATATTCTTGTTTTAATTTTTCCATTGATTATCTATGTGCATCTCTCGCATATTGGACCCTCGGCATTATATGAGGTTATTTATCATTGGTCTTATGGGAGTCTCCATGGCAATATTCCATTCACTGAGATTGGCAACTTCTCCACTGTAGTAGACCTATGTTAGTAGCAAGAAATATATAATTAATTGTGGTGTGTATTTGTCTCCATAAAGGCATTCATAGGGTCTCACTCCTCGCCATGCCAAGGATTCTTACAAATTTACATTTAAAATTACTTATTGCTGAAAAAATACTTATAGCTATGATTAAAAAAAAATATATCATGTACCACTGCTTTTTATACATGCATTTGAAGTTAAACTACTTTAAATGTCAACTAAATTTTCCACAGGTTTTGTTACAATAATGTTCATTAATATTGTTAGCTTGTAGCCATAAATGATTAGCTTTTGATCTACCAGCCACAAAAGTGTTAAAAAGTGGCACGCCAGTTAAAAAATTCTGTCACTGAAGCATTATCTTTGGCTTTGTCACAACTGAGAAGTATTCATCCATTAATATCTAAGTAGCTACTCCATTCAAGGAGTGCCACACTTGCCTATGCCCTAGTGATAATATTAATTATTGTATATAAAGCTCAACACTCGCATTATATTCATAATTTATTTTTACCAGAGTACCATGAGATCATACACTAACTCTACGACTTGAGGATAGTAGCCATACAATTAATTATGGATATACATGGCTGTAAGATACGCAATTACTGTAATGGGGATAGATTTCGAGGTTCGGCTCAAAGTGAGTCACTTGGCCTCGCTCTCTCGGATCATGACTTCTGGGAGTCTGGATGAGTAACGTCAGCTATTCTTGAATCATTTCTTAGATGATGAGATTTGTAATTTACAATATTCTTCGGGAAGATCCAAATGAGATGGTCAGGCTGAATCTCTTGGTTTTTATGGTCTGCAACTTAATATTTTTGAGTGAGGCAGCTTGGACAATAATACATTTTTTTTTGTCAGGAAGTAGATAAAAAATCATCAACTACACTGTACATGTAGAAAATGAAATTTTATCCATAAATAAGTAATATAAGGGAATTTAGGATAAATAGATGACGTGAATAACATGAATGAATGATAATTAATTAGATATTATGGAATGACATGAATGAATGAATCGTACCTAATATTGGATAAATATGTATGAACAAATAAAACAATATAACAAAGATAATTATGATAAAATGCTTAACATTTCAAGAAGTATGTGGACAAGACAAAGTACATATTCCATAATGTTTTTTAACAACATAAATCATTATTTAAAATTGCTATGTACTCTACAGAAAAAAAAATCATCTTGATAGGAAAACACATCACATTTTCTTATTGGTAAATATACATCTCTCTTTGTGTATTATACAGGCTACAATGTTACCAATTATAGTAATCATTGTAAAATCATTCCTATATAGGTATTATGATAAATATTACAAAATTGAGACATACATGTACCAGGGAAAATTGTGTTCTTGTTTCATGTACTTTTTATAAGAAAATAATTCTGCTGATTAATACAACCTTGGTAGGCAGAATGGTTAGGATACTGTGACCTTGGAAAGGAAACAGCCTCACCCTAAAGTTGACAAATAAGAAGAACCTTGGGCTCACGTTACCTGGGATTTTGAGTACAGAATGATAGAGAAACCAATAATCCAGTGCAAATTTATAGGATATGAAAGTGGAAACTGGACCTTTGAAATAAAACAAACCCTGCATTTTATTTGTCTTTGTTTTTTGTTTCTCTTTTTTTGTACCAGTCATGGCGGTATTTCAAAAGAATGCAGGTGACTGTGAGAAGAGGTGTCTTGAGGACATGATTTTGGAAATGCAACAAAGTGATTAGTTGCCTGTGAGTCCTCCTTCAAGATGCTCGGTAGGCTTCAAATCCCCATTGCCAGCATGCGTCTGTGTCCATTGGTACAGACACTTTCTCTGCCAAGGAGATCAACTGTTAGCACACCATCTCTCGCCCACATTCGTTTTTGAAGGGCAAAGTTAGGTTGCAAATCAAAAAAATCTAAGAAATACAGTGAGGATTGTGTGTGGTCCATGAACTACAACAATTCATTACCTAAATGATTAAAAATATACAGGATTAGGAGAAATGTCTGTTACTTGAGTTGGCGCTTAAGGGGGCCACTTGTCATTATAAGGTATACACATGCGTCCGCGTGTGTGAAAAAAGCTTAAAAGGCGTTTTGTTTCATCGCGCTCGGGTGATGTACGTATTATGCCACATACAGTGAAAGGATATCAAATTGCACAAAATCAGGAAAAAGTCGGTATAATTTTAACAAATTTGGTGCTTTAGGGTCCATTTGAAAGTCATACACGCGACATGGTGTTACACCTTGTAATGACAGTGGCAAACCCCCTCCCCCTACCCAGGGTGAGTTGGTTGATAAACTGTCCTATAATACAAGGAAATAGTTCATTTGTAATTCATCATGGAATGAACATCGAAAGGTCACCTTTCTTCATCCAATTAATGCATTACTGAAACAGGCTGGCTCCTCTCAATTACATCATGTCACCTGACACTCATAAAAAGTGTGCACTGAGTTGAGACCTCCGCCTGCGTATTCATAATAATTTTTTTTTGTATTTATTAATATTTATTATATTATTAATTATATTTATTTCAATTTATTATTTATATTGATTATTATTATTATTTATTCTATTATATTGATTTCTCTTCTCTTTATTATTTATTTATTGTCTATGATTTATGGTCTCTTTTCCTTGTATTCAAAATTTTATCTACCGCTCTTACATCTCTGTTACTTGGATACATAAATTTTCGTGTGGCCACTATTTGAAATAAAACTTTCTTGTCAGTTTTGTCGTTTTGCTTCTCATTTGCAATGTCGCACTTCTTTCCTGGACAGATTCGGGTATTACTGGGCTATGATGAAGGTTATTTGGTATTGAGTAAGAGTATTAAAAGGGGTAATCCCCCTATATTTGGGGGTGGCCTGTCGTTCGTGCTTGTATTGATGCCAGCAAATGTTCAGGTGCGCCTGTGATCGACGAACTTGAAGCAGTTAAGTACGTGTCTTAACATTTTGATTAGAATGATATATTTGGTGCACGCCCGGTGCTATCGTTGCGTGAGGCGCGAATATTTCCACCTCATTTGGGGCGGAGCTGCGTCGGTGATATAGTCCTCTCCATCATGGCCATTTTTTTGTTCCTTCTCTTTCATTTTATTTTAAATGACATAAGCAATCTTTTCAGTGGATCATGGCATGGCACGCAATTTCCCAGTCTGTATGAAGTACCTTGGATAGCTAACAGACAGAAGATTCTCAGGAGAACCCAACGGATTGCTATGCCCTTTCGAATTTTCTGGATGTACTGATAAGCGTCCTATGTGCTGTGGAACGGAACAGTGATTGGGGGCAATCTAATCCCCCAACAATCATTCAAAACTTTTATTTCTCTATAATGAGCAGAGAGATGTGAAATTAGATCACAAACAAGATAAAGGAAAAGAGATGGGAGGCGAATATTTTTCTTTGATTCATTTTTTTTTTTTTTCATTTGCCCCATATTAGAAAATTCAACAATGCTTATTTTTAATAGAGGAAGATATTGTGAGTGATAGCTGGCTAGAACCTGTTGAATAAAAATGATATATTTTCACTAATGAGAACTGAGGCGAGAACTGAAATTGTGGGCACGGATTCTCGTAATGTGGATTGAGGGCATTACAGCTGTATTGAATTTTTGTATTCAAATCAATGAAAGCATACTGTAAATGGATGAAGAGAGTGCTAAGTTTGTTGATATGGCAGTCATTAAAAAAGTGAAACTTTGTGATCATGTATGATTGTTGCACAGCAGTGCGGATGAACTTTTTTATGATAAAGTTAAAGACAAGGATAATTGTTTAGATCATGAAATGTTAATCCCAGTGTTGGAAGAGAAATCTACATCTAGAAATAAAACAACAGATGGAATTCACATTCAAGAGGTTTGGGATAGGGCAACAATCTGATTTTTGTGTGTGTGATGTCTTCAGTTAGATTGCTATTTTTTCCACATTATTCCGAACAGCCAACTAAAAATTGTAATTAAAACAACAGAACAAACATTATAATGAATAAACAAACATTGCGAAAACAAACCAATTCTTACAATCCCCCCCCCCCAGTATTACAATTAATTGATAGTAAGGATTACTCATATTAAAATTTCTATTTTATATTCCTTTTGATACCAGACAGTACAATTATTTCTCTTTGCCATCCAGTTTTCTTGGAGATGATTCATTTTGTATTACATTTATTCTCCATGTTTCAATATTTCTTGAAACAAATATGTTTTCTATTTTCTCCTTATTTTTTATTTTTTTTTATTTAATTCATTTTTCTTCCACTTTCAATGTAACATTTTTTTTCTTCTAAATCTTAGTAATTTTTATGCTTCATGTAAAGATTGGTTGAGCCCTTAAGTATTTACTACAGAAGTAAACAAACACTCTGGATTACCTAAACAAGTTAATTCTTTACAAACTGTGTCTGTTGAAGTATAGATTCTTTTCTTCAGCTTGTATCAGTTCCCCTACACACACATGCACACACACGCACACCACACACACACACCACACACACTACACACACACACACACACCACACACTACACCAACACACCACCCAAAAATAGACTAACTTAGGCCAAACATCATACAATTTATATAGTTTTCTTGACTTGTAATATGCAACATATTCAATGTTTCATTCCTTGCAATAGTTCACATAAGCTTGAATGCATGGATTTTTATACTCCCGGCTTACGGATGTATTATGGTATCCGCTCGGCGTCGTCTGTCCTGTCTGTCGCGTCGTATGCCTGTCCGGTCCCGTCGTTTACTTTTCTTGTAAACGCCCTCATATAATTTGCGTATGTATATACCTAGCATTAGATCCCAGGCAGCCTATTGCGTTTGAGCGAAAGGTCAAAAGGCCGAAGGTCACAAGTGGACATGTTTTCATCTTACCCTTGTGGAAGTTCCTTGTTAATGCGATAACTTCAGTTTAACTTAACCAGGCTCATATATTTGCTGTGTATGACAGCTTAGCATAGGATCCCAGGAGCCTATTGGTTTTGAGGGTTGGAAAGGTCAAATAGGCCAAGGCTCACAGATGACATTGTTTTCTTCAGTGACCGATGTTTATCTTCTTAACCTTGCCTTGAAATTCCACATTTGTAAAAAATTGGATGACGCATACGAGGAGCTACATGTCGCCATAGAGATTTCGACAAACTCAGCGTACACCAGGGTACCAGTCCTCAGGAATTTCGGAATCCCGGAATCAATCAACGAAAACACTGATGAGATTGGTGTATCACTCTTCTGCCCCTGCGAAAAGTTCGAATGTCAATCTCAACTGCCACCGAAATCGATAGATCACACAGAGTGGGGATCCACCACACTCGTCGAGATCGCCCCGCCGTCCATCATTGCTGAAATGTTTGTTAGCTACAAGCACGAAAAACCGCAGAATCATCAAGGGAACGCAGAAAGCTGAAGGGGCCGTTATAACTATCCAAGAGGACTGACCAGCTGCGAGGACAAAGCTTGTACACAAAAACTTCCAAAAAATTCCCAAGGCTGTCTTCCGCGGGCCTGATGGACATCAGACGCAGAATAATTCGCGCTGATCGCAAGGATCAATGATCAGTAAGGTAAAAGCGACAATCAACACACAGCAAAGGATCTTGACTCGTCTGTAGATTGAACTTTCTAATTGAGCATCAACAAGTTTAGATAGAATAGTATACCTTTTACCATATCTATTACTGTCCGTTACCCGCTATTGTATTAATGCATATCTTTACATCTTATTTTTTTCTCAGAAACATACACTTTTTTGCTTGATGATGAGCGGCAATGCAATGCCAACTTTTCTTTTCTTTACTAAGCTATATTCTGAATAATTGACTTATCTTGCCAAATCAATATTTCGAATCCTTTTATCTACGGCATGCTTTATGATGAAATTGTTAACTACATCTTAATTACATTTTTTTCGTGAATAGGTGCAATAGAAATCACAGTGTACCCTTCTTACACGTTTATAATATATATATTACAGTAAATTTATTCACATTTAACCTAAACTATTCGTATAAATTTCCTCGCGGGAGCTACTTATTCATGTCTTATGTTTTTGTAACTGGTTTTTTTTGGGGGATGGCCGTGGGTATGTTTTGTAACCCATTTTTTCGTGTTAAATTGCTCTTCAAATGGGGGTCTACTACATGCAAGACTTTCTTTCTGTAGACCCCCAATTCATCAGAATATTATATTTTTGTGTACGAAATGTATTTTTTTTTTGTGTGTGCATTTTATATGCTCGGTATTTCTGTATTTTTATTGCTTTTCTGTTATATTCGATGTATTTTATGTATTGTGTTTTTTTTAATTTATGTATTGATGATGAATAAAATAATTGAAAAAATGTTAATGCGATATACTTTCAAGTTTAATCTTTAAAACCAGGCTCATATAATTTGGTGTGTATGATATCTAGCATTTTGGATCCCAGGAGCCTATTGATTTTGAGTCGAAAGGTCAAATCAAGTCCCCCCCCCCAAAAACCCAGGTTTTTTTTGGGGGGGGGAACATTTTTTTTGTTTTCATTCTTACCCTTGTGAAGTCCTTGTAAACGCAGAATAACTTCAGATTCATGGCATATTCAGAATTTAGATACACTACGGATTTGACGAGTACGGCATTTCTTTGGCCTTTTCGACGTGTTTGAGTTTATTGTGATTCAAGATTTAGTCAGTGAACTTGCAGGATTGTGAAAAAAAAAACTATTTGTGTGCATCAAATTTGTGTCATGTACAGATGTAAACAGAAACAAGGGAGTTACACATAACTGAATCGTTTATTAAATCTAAAGTCAATATTATGCTATAATTACAAACTTGCAAGTTTGAATATATGAATTGAAAATTCTGCTTGGAACTAGTACTACTTGGAACCCTCGGAATTATGTAGAAACAATGGCAAAATCAGGTACAGCGTGCTGCACCTAGTTGGAACTCGTTTCCTCCATATTAGGAATGTCCTATTTGTACTGTCTTCACATAATTTCTAAACCAAAATGGTTAACAAACAGAGGTAGAATTTAGGTGGAATGGCTTACCTGCTATGTAAAAAAAAAGGAAAAAAAAAGTACTTCATGAGATGACAAGACTGTTTTTTCTTTTCGGGGTGGGGGGGGGAGGAGGGAGGGAAGGGGTGATGCAAGGATATCTGCTGACCTGGCACAATTGATTAAAATTGTGAATTTCATCTAAATTTCGGCACATCTGACACCCGGATCTCTGCATTCACAAAACGACATAAAGACACATAGTGACAATTCCTGCATTGATTATGTAACCGAACAGTTGTAAAGGAAGCTTTCCAATTATGTTCATTTCTTGCATCTCACCATTTTCTTTTTAAGGTGAAAGGAAATTAAACATCCTGCTCTAATGATGTGAAGTGCTCCATTACACTTCCCGAAAATTCAAGACCTCCAACAATTAGGAAGGTCCTGTGGATGTGTTTGAATAAAACCAAACTAATGATATAAATTTTGAAATAAGTCTTTTCACCACCATAAACTAGGTGTGATAATCAAAGCCAAAGTATAATTTTGGTTGAACAATTTTTTTTCATAAATTTTTCTTTAAGTGCCGTATTTGTAATGCTAGACATCAGAAAATATAATTACAACTAATAATTTTTGGTCAGTTTTTCCAGATGATGAACTGACATTTGCATAAAAATTCACCATTCATGCTTTTCTCAAACTATTGCTGCAATGAAACATTGAGTGTCTCGCTATTTCATGTCAAGAGGCTATATAAATTGTAGATTTTGGCCAAACTTCTCGTTTGAATTGGGGGGGCGGGAGGGGTGACAGGGAGACTACAGGTAAAGAAAAGAGGTCTTACTCACAACAGACAAGTTTGTAAAAGAATTCCTTAAAATGTTTGTTATGAAATGAGCGCACCTGAAATCCAATTACTTTCTCCAATATCCCGCAGACTTCCACTTAGTATGATTTCCTGGAGTTACTCTGGAAGGCCTCTACAGATTGCCACGAAAGTTGGTGCAATCCATCACGGCGAGTTGGAATTTTGTCGGGTTTCGTGAATTACGGAAGAGTTTACCCGGTGATTAGACCACTGATTGGAATAAGCTGAACTAGTTCACAGGGAACGATGCTTTGTTCTGTTTTTCTGTAAAGCATGAGCTTGGATTTTGTGAGCACTACACTAACATCTTTTTCATTTGATTATTTACCTCTGGTGGGGAGGGTATACCTGGTTGTCATTGATCAAAATGCCAAGGACTTTGAAATCAGTTTCCCAGTTGATCGAAAGCAAAACAGAATAATGTGATCTTTCGGAATCTGTATGTTTAAGATATTGGTATAACAGCTTTGTCAGGAACATTCCTTTAAAGAAATTACTACCAGAATATTTAGAATGTCTGATAAAAGTGCATGATAAAAGAGAAATGAGGGGAAGCATTACTGTTCCTTTCTCGAAAAATGTTGCCTGGGCTGAAAGTGAAATGAATATAAGCCAAGCACATTAATCAGTAGGCCTACATTGACATTTATTCTGCACCAAAAACTGAGCAATTAGGTACCTCTTGGTGAAAATCAAAGTCATAACAAATTAGATACTGAAATAGTATTGTGTAATACCAAACATCAATGGTACAAAAAAAAAATCACTCATGCACTTTTCTCGAAAAGCAAAAAAATATCTTAATTCAAGTTTTGAATCAAGAAATGAAGAATAACCCCAATTGGATTTGATCAGTGTTTGTAAACTTGAATGTCATAGGATCATATACTAGTTGATGACACTATGATCTTGAAAGATTCTGTCAGTAGTTGACAGATTTATCTTTTTCTAATAGTCTAACTCATCTCCATGATCTACACCAGAAGTCATCTTCCATGAGGTCTACATTTACTGCTGTATTCCCCTGAACACTGTAAAAGGTCACAGTGATGCATGAATTAATCAGTGCAATGGTTTTAGATTGGGAGTAAAAAGAAATTATCAATGACAGAATACAACACAAAATTACACATGTGGGGACTGGGGATTATGAGTTTGTGTTGGCAACAGCTGACCAATAGAAGTACTATGTCCTGTCTTCCCCACAGGCATCATTAACCCACTATCTTCTGGATATGGGTCACCTCTTGTTGAGCCTATGGGGATACAAGATTCTACACACAATATAAAATATTCTAGGATGGTACCCCACTGAATCATAAGAGAGTGAAAGGCAAGGTCCACCCTGACGTCAAGTTTGTTTTAATAAAAGCAGAACAATGAGAGAAATATTAATCAAAGCTTGGCGAAAATCCACCAATAAATAGCAGAGTTATGAACTTTCAAAGTTTTAAATTTGTGACGTCACATGAGAGCAGCTCTCCCATTGTCAAGTAATATAAATTCCATAAAATGTAATTTTCTCAGAAATTAAAAATTATGATACCTGTGCATTCAGTATATAATCAAACACAATTATTTCATACATGCCTTTATGAAAAAACACAAACATTCAATTATCATGAACCAATAAAATGTAGCTATTTATTGAATTAATATTACATGACCTAAGGGGAGCTGCTCGTATATGACGTCACAAAATCAAACATTTTGAAAGTTCATAACTCGGCTATTCCTTGGTGGATTTTCGCCAAACTTTCATTAAAGGGAGAAGGATCGAGCCAGCAACTAACAGGCATGAGTTAAGAAAAAAATTTGAGTTCTTACCAACCAATCAGATTGCACGTGCACTGGTCTGGGGCTGACCATGCGTGACCGATGCATGCTGCCCGACGTGTGTTAGTTGTGCCGTGGTAATGTCTGCACTGTTTGAATCAATAAGCTCCTCTCCTTATAGCTCTTTCTGCAAGTTTATCTCGGGATAAAACTTGCAAAGACGTGAAATAAACGCAAATTAACTAATTTATAGGGCCTTGCTGAGGATGAGTATCACACAGTACACCTTATTTAGGCTGTCTTTATCACCATATACCATAATTCTCACAATACTCACAATGTCATTTTTTTTTGTTAACTTATGCCTGTTAGTTGCTGGCTCCTTCTCCCTTTAATATGTTTCTCTCATTGTTCTGCTTTTATTAAAACCAACTTAATGTCAGGGTGGACCTTGCCTTTAATGACTGTATTGTGCACATTAACTCTTAAAGTTTTGCGTATTTTTCAAGAGCACAACTCTGAGGAGCAACTTTTGGAACCTATAGTTTCAACGTCCAACAGCTACAACCTTTTCACATTCACAATGGAGAATAGCAGTGTGTATACAAATTGCCCTTGTTCCTAAAATGTGAAAATGTAAATTTTATTATAAATGTTGAGAATATTTCTGAAGGTACGAATCCAATAAATACCACCCCCCCCCGAAAAAAAAAAACTTGCTCAAGTTACCACCGGGGGGGGGGGGGGGGGCAATAAATTACAAGAAGTCACACAGGTACACAAGGTGATCTAATGATCAAGAACCCGCTAATATCACAATAATTGTACCAATTTACTTTCTCAATAAAATCCAGATTTACAAGTTACAATAGAACCCAACTCCGGCAATCCTATTATTCAACAATTTCAGAAAGGTACAAAAAGACCTATTTACAGTATTTTTTTACAAACACCAGTATCAACAAACTTCAATATGACTTGGATTACACAGTTATAACTCTACCTACCAATACTTTTTTGAATTCAGATGATCTAAATGAATTCGTTTTTACTTTTTTCCCCAGTTGTAGTTCTGAGTTAACAAGTAACAAATAACAACAGGGCGTCCTGTTCTTCATAACAATAGCTTACCTTGTACCAGCTATCGTACAATACAGTCAACAAGAACTTTTTCAAATCACTGACATATCAACATTCAGAAGTTGCAACAAAAAAAAAATAAGGAATTTTGCAACTCTTGCAAACATCTTTTCACATTTTATGGATGAACGAAAATGCAGGGACCTGTTTTTGAATCCTGACGCTGCAATTCGCTTTGTTGTTGCAGCGAATCTTCTGGCCTACGAAATTTTGCCTGTCAATCATGGCATCATCAATCACAATTAACTTCAACCCAG
The DNA here is from genome assembly GCA_001188425.1 of Eucidaris tribuloides. Taxonomy (NCBI): domain Eukaryota; kingdom Metazoa; phylum Echinodermata; class Echinoidea; order Cidaroida; family Cidaridae; genus Eucidaris; species Eucidaris tribuloides. Next base: position 64,146 of record JZLH01S0597822.1, read on the forward strand.
TTTTAAGACCCTGTATATAAATTGCTGACTATAACACTTTTTCATACAATCTTAACACTGCAAGGATCTCACCAACGTAGCATTTATTTAAACATTAAGCACATTTTCCAGATTAATGTTCATATCACAGTCAACATACGAAATGTTGTAAGTACATTATGGTATGTAGGTAAAAAGCATTATAACTATATGTAATGTTAAACTAACAGAAATTCACACAAACACAGACAGGCAGGCAGACAAACACAACTTAATGGCAGAGATGCCAACCTCTTATGAAAGCAAAAAGTACTTTTGAGGCTGGAAAAAAGGTATTTAATAGCTTGAAAATCAGTATTAACATTTTTTCTTAAAAGGTATTGGCTAACATTTACCACAGATAAAAAAATCTGAGCTACATCATTCCCCATGCTACCATTGTCTTTGATAAGGTCTAAAAATGATGTCCTGAAAAAATTGTATTTCAAAATGATTATTTAGTGCTTTAAAAAAGTGAAAATCGTAAGTTGATCGGATTCACCTGCCCATTTTCTCCCATAGACTTACTGTGTGTACACCTACGCTATTTAAACTCGCCCAAGTTTTAATTGTTTATTCATGCATAACTTGCCATTGGCAGTGTAACTTTCCAAACTTTTTTTTATTCTAGGGTGTTTATTTGTCCATATGAACACTACTATGTAGTTCAGATATCAAAATTTGACAATTTTTTAAATTGAAGCTCCACAATGTTAGCCTATCACTTTAAGGTCAGAAAGTGATCTGAAAGAAAAAAGTATTTTAGGCATTTTGCTCAAAATCAAAAGTATCTGCGACTTGGAAAAAGTGTTAAAAAAAAGGAACAGTTGGCATCACTGTAATGGGTAATAGGATGTTAAATAATATACTTGCACACAAATAAAGACCATTGCTTCTTTAAAATTTTACATTTAAGATTTAGATTTATGAAACAAAGATAGAACGCTTGACTGAAGTAAACATGAAAAAATTGTTTCCTTAGGTAATTAGAATCACAACACGTATATGGTTATTTATTATTTATTCAATCCACATACTTAATATATGATCAATTAATCAATCAATTCATTAACTGATTATTTTACTCATCAGTTTATCTATTTTGCTATAGTATCCCTGGAATTGTTAGAAGATTGCTGGTCCTTTTTTAAGGTCCTAAAAATCGTTCTCACGTACCCACCCCAAAATTGCTGCTTATGTTAGTCGGTCTACAAGGCTGGCAATATCTTGTTCATAATTTGTATCTTCCACATTCTTCCAAAACATACAAAAAGAGAAAAACCTTGTCAGACAAACTACACATGTGAAAGAAAATTAAGTAAACATATGGTGACATGCCGGCCTTCTATATTTGCCAGACACTTGTACAAGTGGACATAAAACTGGAACATAACGCCAACTAGACACACAGAAAAAAAGGGAACAAATCATTTATTTAAATTCTCCAGAAAACATGAAAACAAAGTCATAAGAGATTTCCAGCCCACTGTTGTATCAGGTGTGGCACAAATGTTTTTGCTCAGACGGTGTCAAAATTCATTCAACGCTAGAATTCAGTTGGGCATTCTGTTACAATGATACCAACGCCTGTATGTGAATGAATGAATGATGACTCACTGGAGAAAAGAAATTGCAAACATGCATTCAGTCACCATTGTTACCATGTCAATAAGAGTCAATTTCCCCCTGGGATACTGTATCATGTAATGTAATTTACATTGAGTTGAGCAAATGGAATTTCACTGCTACATGCCACCATGGCTTGATTTTTCTTCAGCTTTGTTGCCCCTGTATCTCACTTTCTCAAAATCTTTTTGCCTCATCTGATATATTCGTCTCTCAAATTGTTATCTATTCTTCCTCCTGCGATTTATCTCCAATTCAAAGTACTTTGAGGTAATTGCAATTTTATGGATTTTGAATGATGATCTTGGATACAAAACTGTTCCAATTCACTCATATGGGTGCAAAATTCCAGGGTAATTCATACAAGAATAAATTACGCTCTTGATCTGTAGAACATATAAAAGAACCGTTTAGCACCCCATATAAAGTATGGTTGCCTGAAGTTAAAAACTTACCACCGAGTACAATCAGAGCAATTGGTCACAACTTATTTTAAAGTGCAGGTACTATTTTGCACAAATTACATTCTGTGAAACACAATATCAGGTATACAACATGGTGAAAACATTCCAACTAAATTGTGTATCACATCACTGGAGGTACATGTAGGTTGCATCTAAAATGCTAAAAAAAAAAAAAATTGAATAATGCCATTACATGCTAGTACAATACTTACATGTATCATGTACTTTGAAATTCACTGCAAAATCATTTCCCCCTAATTAGCACTGTTAATGCAAATTCAGTGATATGACAGTGATATGCAAATTCATGGACATGCACGATGCACCTCCAATTTTCTACTTCAATATTTTTCACAACAATGAAAATTATTGTTTAAATAGAGAGCCCCATGCAGAGTTCACAGAATACAGTAGTTTACAACATTATGACTAGATGAGCTATTATCACACATTTATAGTGATTATTCAAATGCTTTTCTTCTGAATACAAATCTGAATCCTAGGATGCAGTTTCCCTTTAAAGGCAGTGGATCTCATTTGCAAACATCCCAGCAGACCAGGAAAAGATAACCCATGCCCTTAGGCTATTGATGAAGTGCATGTCTGTGAAATCTGGGGGTCAGTGATTGCCTAGAATTTGAAAAATGCAAAAGAAAAACAATAGCCATTTAGTGTACGTTCTATGGCAGGAATTTTTTTCTCGCGAGAAAAAATTCAAATCTGAGTCTACCGGTCACTATAATTCCACTAAAACTGAGTTTCTAGCTCCTACATGTATATTTTGCTAAAGGTTCCCAGATGGCATTTTCTTCTAAATGCCTTACACAATGTCAATTTTTAGGCATGCAAAAGAGATCCCCTGCCTTTAAATTTTGCACTTTGCCAGTGCATCGATTGTCAACATATTTCTTTCATCACAAGTTGGAATTGACTTTGCGCAGGAAATAGCGAGATGCAGGTGAAAAAGAAAAGAAAAAAACCTCCGACAGAGAAAACACTTCCATCTTCTGTTCCGAATCAATTTCTCTCTCGCTCTGTAATTTTGATTGTCAATAACTTGGAAATCTTGAATTTTCATTTTTACCCAGAGGGTTGATTTTGTCAACTGAAGAAAGAAAAAAAATGGGAAAAACGAAGGAAAGGATAAAAAGAAAAAAAAATTGTAAAGTGCACCGATAGGGCTCATCATTTTGTCAGCAGTATTTGTGCTACAAAGTGCAAGAACATCTAGCTATACCTTTTCCCCCGATGCCAGAGGCCGATGTATGTATAAAATGCAGAGGTACATGTATATGTGTCACTGTTCGTAAAGGTTAATCCGGATTTATATGTGTAACAAGTTCGAGTACCCTTTTGAAACGAAGTCGACTGAAAACAATCTGGTGACAAATATACAGTAGATCTTTCAAATTTGAGGAATTTTGGGACCTTTTTCCTTTTATCAATCTTATCTGTGGAACAAAATTGAGTCATCTTTGATACAAAATAAACCAAGGATATATTAAGGATGAAGATTCTTAGAGTCTGAAATGGAACTGAAAGGACAAAAATGTGTCACTTTCCAAAGATTTAAGACATACTGTGGGACTTTGAATACTCACACGAAGCATTCTCACTGAAGCATACGACATTACCTCTTATACTTCCCATCTCCAGAGGTTTTAAGATCTATCTGACCTACTAGTTAAAGCGATGGATTTCTTTTTAGTATGGGCAAAGAAAATTCAAGAGGATCAGGGTGTAAAAAAGTGAGTCCCTATGATACAACAGATTTTAATCCCCTGAGTGCCTGGTAGTCCTGAAATATTACTTTAAGCAAAGTGTGAATATGGTAATTAGTGATACATAACAGAGGATTCTCCATAACCTTTGATCCTATTGAGGTTAATATGCACCCCCCCCCCAACAAAAAAAAAAGAAAGAAAGAAAGAAATCCTTTCAAATCAAATCATTGACCATTTTAAAGGAAAAACTAGGATTGGAAGAAGTCCTGGGTTTCCGAAATTACATATACTGTTTTGGATTTCTCCTGGGAAAGTTCCCTGGTTAAAGTTCCTTCCTTTAATAGACGAATACTATTCTGGGGGTGGGGTGGGGTTGATTCCTTTCTAAAACAAGTCATGTAGGATCTCTGCCACTTTAGACAGAAACACTCCAGCACAAATGAAGCCAGGCACAACAGTATGTTTGAAACTTTGAATCATTCGGAACACATTAAATGCAATAAAAGCATTATAGTTATGCATGAAAGGAGAAAGGAAGTGGGGAATAATGGTTGAAAAGATTAAATCTCCTAAGAATTTAAATCCATTTTTGTCTTCAATTAATGTTGTGTGACAGACACACACCATTAAAGGAAACAAACACCATAAAAAGAATGTTTACTTGATATGAGATTGGTATTATGTAATCGTAACTTCAGTAATGTTGTATGACATCTCATGATCAAATTTCTAAACTAATTTTCTTTTTGTCCTCACTACTGCCTTACTTAGAAGATGCAACATGTGAAAAATTCATCATTTTGGGCCAAAAAACCCCATCTAGTACTGAATATTTTCTTTGAACTCTGGATCCTTCTGATTATCCTTCATGATCATGATAAAGTAAAAGTGTAAAATGTTGTTTGTTTAAACCTACTCCTGTTAGCTTGCGAACCACTTTCCCTTTAAAGTGATAGGCTAACACTGTGGAGCTTCAATTTAAAAAATTGTCAAATGTTGATATCTGAACTACATAGTAGTGTTCATATGGACAAATAAACACCCTAGAATAAAAAAAATTAGGAAGTTACACTGCCAATGGCAAGTTATGCATCAATAAACAATTAAAACTCGGGCGAGTTTAAATAGCCTGGGTGTACACACAGTAAGTCTATGGGAGAAAATGGGAGGTGAATCTGATCAACTTACGATTTTGCTTTTTTAAAGCACTAAATAATATTTTGAATACTAATTTTTTCAGGGCGT
>JZLH01S0597822.1:70634-85250 GCA_001188425.1 Eucidaris tribuloides
AAGGGTCGGGTTTTTCGGCTTCAGCGGCACACCCCTGTCGGAGCCAAATCTAAGTACCCCCCCCCCCCCGGGATTACATGTAGCATTCTTCATCATCACAGAGCGATCACAGCTCTTCGCTCAAACTTGTTCATCACACCTACCAGCTTTTCCCATACTCCCTCACTCACCTTCAGGTTAGTAAGTTTAAGTAACCATAGCGACCCCGCGGGCTACATTTAAGCTCAACTTGACTTTGACACGACGATGACGGATGGTCGCCGGATTGACGAGTTTGTAAACCGATACCGGCACGGCTCTGATCTCACGTTTTGGTTAGGGCGTGTGACCCACGGCGACCCATTGTTCGATCTCGGGCATCACGACCCGCATTGTGTTTTCTTTCTTAACAGGTTTGTAGGGCAACGATTGTTTGGACGTCTACCCCTTCTTAATAATCCTCAAACCAATATCAACAATAGCTCCCGCTATTTGCAGACTCAATGAGAAAGTTATTGGCAGCTATTATGGTGACCATATTATTTTGCACACACCAAATTAAATTGGAAATTTAACACACATTTCGAGAACAAGAATATGAGTACAGGGTGGGTCAAGAAAACCAAAACCCAGCCTCGATACTAAATTTCTCAAAATAAAATTGATATCATAAACTGATATCAGGGAATGATAGAAATATCATCTTACTTTCGTATAGTGTATTGATCATTCATATTTGGATACGGTGACTGTTCAGCTGTCAATAACGTAAAACATCTCAAAATTGTTTTTGTCCAAGTTTAGTTTGTGCAGCATGATGATTTGTCAGTTGTCCGGCAGAAGGGCCCTAGCATACATGTATGTTCCCGGCAGAAGGGCCCTAGCATGTGTTCCCAGCAGAAGTATGTTCCCGGCAGAAGGGCCCTAGCATGTGTTTCCAGCAGAAGGGCCCTAGCATATGTTCCCAGCAGACCTTGACCAGAGCCCTCATAACAAAGTAACCAGTCATACATGCATTATACTGAAAAACTCAAAACTTGGACAAGAACAATTTTCTCATGTATGTTTCACAAACATGATTGCTAGGCAGTCATCCACAGCTGAATATGAATAACCAATATCAAATGAAAGTAAAATGTAAAATGTTCATTTCCAACTTTCAGTTTTACGATGTCACTTTTTTTTGGCAATTTTGAGATATATCTGAGATTAAACCAGGGTTTAATTTTTTATTGACACACACGGTATAGTCGGAAAAATAAATGCACAAGTTCCATAAACAGGAAGTGGGCAGTTCAATCTATTATTAGTGAACAAGTTTGTTAAAACTTGTGACATTTATACTTTTTGCTCAAATTCTTGCCAGAGTCACACCCACAATGTGTGTAGCCAAGTTCTAGAATACCTTTTTCAGCTTCGGAAAAGTATGAGCCAACATTTCACCTGTCAGTTTGAACCCTGATAAATTTTACACTAGAATAATAGAAAAAAACCCTGCACTAATGAAAAACAAAATATTTTCTTTGAAATAAATAACCCCTACAAATGTCAGAATTTTATATCTACTTTTCAAAAAGAATAGCTACAATTTTGCATATGATTAGCATGTTGGATTGGGAAAATATTCTTTGAACTGCAGCTGGTATCCACTTGTACTACCTGATTAACATTTAAACTCAAATTTTCCCTACATGTACCTTCACAAATCCAGAATACTAACTGTAACACATAATGTGTATATTGGCGGGGGGGTAGGGATGCATACATGGATGCGTCTTTTGTTTCTTCTTTTTTTTGGGGGGGGGGGCAGGGGAGTGGGGGTTATCTTCTACTCTTTCCACCATAAACACAATTGAACGACAGTGTATATCACAAAACTTACAAGTAACTGCTACTCCACCTGAACAATTTAATAAACAGAACTGGACCAACACTGACAATCAAGTTCTATTACATTTGCAATAGAGTCATAAAATTGAATCCATTTATATGTCAATCACACCCCAGGCTGACATTACTTGTCAAGGATACTGCTAAATTACACTAAGGCAATCAAAGTCTGGCAGAGAGAACTACTTTACAATTGTACAAACATAACAAACATCTATATTCGCCAATAAAAGTCAATCTTAAGAATCCTAGCTGATATTGTTCAACAAATCCTATGATACCCATCATTATACTTCGTATAGTTCCAAAATTGTGCCAGGCACATGTGAAGGGTTAAAATTCCACACATAAAAGATGATTTTTGTTTTGTCATGGAGAACTGAAAATTAACTGAATTACACCAACAATTTTGGGTAGTTGGCCAGTTCTTAGTTAAAAGAAAAATCTGTCCCTGCTCCTATAATGGAGCATCTATCTGTTTCAAAGTAACCCTAGGCCACATGACCACACAAGGCAGTTTGATTTCAGTGGGACGTTCTTCCTCCGGTAGTCCCTCCCCCATTTTGCCACCTAGGTATCTGAGCGCCAGGCTAGAGGCAGTACCATTTTCATAATGGTCTCCCAGTTGAGAGGTGGACGATCTACCAACCAAGCTAACTCACCAGTTCTTCTAAACCATACAATTATTTTTGCGATACACAATGCAGTGCACTGACTATAAAAATACAATAACACTGACAGACACATCTGACCATATTTACTGGAATCATAGACAGTAAAATGCTATATCTTATCAGTTTGGCAGGTTATTGTAATTGGAAGGTACCACTTTCATACATACTGCCGAATTGGGTCAGGTCCAGATTAAGTCCTGACTTACTCCACTCCAAAGGGTGTAAATATGAAAATTTTGTTATTTTGAATTTAGATTCTATCCAGAGTTCTCAACCCATGTTGAGAAGAAGGTTGCAAGCGGAGCAAGTGCGGACTGAAGTGCATCATCAACTTATTGCTGTTATCTCACCAAAGAAATTAAATTAAATCACATAGAAATAATGGAAATGAATGAGGATGCCAGCTGCGGTGCCTGTAAATTTGAAAGGCAGCATAAATTCCGACTGGATCAACTCACTCCGGACTTACTCCGAAGTTATACTCCATTTCGGCTGCATTAACCATTGCAGTTCCATTGCGACATAACTCCACAGACTTTGCATGTGGCATTTTGAGCATGGTACTGGAAGAGTTAAAATGGTATTCGTTGTAGGTCCATGGTAGAGATCTATTTCCAACCTTATGAGCACCTGGTCTCTAGACCTTTGTTGTCACAAGACACTTGGTCTATGGACTTGTAAGGTCAATTGGTGACGGACGATAACCCCAATTAGTTAACGACATTAAAATTCATACAAATAGCTTCTTTTATGGTTGACCCCATTTATACCCACAATTAAGATAAAGAACACTTTGAAAATAATTTATAACCAGGGTTCATTTTATGGATAACCTTCACACACCCATTCCCAAAATGGATGACACTGTATCATTTCAATAATTTGACAAAACACCTCACTGGGGTTTCAGCACAGCACAACCCCCTTTTTTGGGGGGCGGGGGGGGGGGGGGGTTTGGATGTATGAAAAGAATAATATAAAAATACAGAGGCAATGTGCATTGTATATCATATGCTATTCGTATTATGGTATGAAGATAAAAAATGTTCTTCTATGCATTCTAAACTTGGACAGGAATGTTGAATTAGAGGGAAATATTTTAATGCAATACTAGTAAATTAATGCTTGTTTATCTTCAAGAATATATGTTTCAACTCATTTGGTTCTTGAGGAATTTTTGACTTCTCACAATCATGTCACTGCCCTTTAATGAGCTCAAAAGCTGTCAATACCACACTTTTTGAAACATTATTGAAAAATTTCTGATTACAACAAAACTACCTGGCTTTATTCAGTTCACTCACTGAAGATATTTATAAATAAACATTGTTTTATTTGATGACTTGTCTGTTGACACACATACACATACATCACAGTTGCAAGTTCTGCCGCACAAATTACAAAATTATCTTTGCCTTTCATGATATTTGAAACATTTTCAAAATCAGGCATACAAAGCAGTACAAACACAGCATGTGCGACAACTACCAATGCTGGTTACTACAAGAAGGATATTAGTACCCATAGCCAAGGAAAAAGGATCAAATCATTTCAATGATAGTTTAGTTAGATGGCGATGTAATCGTGTCAATGTTTTCTTCCTGCTGTACTCACCTACAGTATCTGGATCTGGTATCAAACTGATATACCTGTTCCATGGATCTATTTATTAGTATAAAAGGGGTCGGTGAATGTGTACTTTGTAAATCCAGTTCAAGGATTTCCTTCCCATTTTATAAATTTTACCTCAAATTTTATGGCTTTAGTTTTAAATGTTGTCTGCCCTCCCCTAGTCTTATCAGACAAGGCTAAACTAAATCCGGAACAGCAGGTGTGATCAAAATCGCAACACCGAAGACAATATCAGGGCCTGTTATATTGTCCTTTGTCCGTAATGATCACACTTCTAATAAAAGAAAACAGATATAAAGGGGACATTTGGAGACATGAGGGTTTTCATGTTTTTAGTTTTCGTCTCCACCTGCAAATTACTGGTCAATTTGTTGTAATGTGATACAGAACCTGAAAATACTTGCACTAATCCTTAAATTACTCCGGCTAAGCCGCGTTATTGAAATTACATCCATGTTGTGAATCGGCTTCCGACAAATTTTCGGATTTGGCTTGCTTCGACAACAATACTCCATCAAGTTTTATTGCTCGACTTAAAAAATCTGTCTACCTTTCTTATGCACACTCTTGAGGTCAAATCAATATTGATCAATTCAATAGTTTTTTTTTCTTTGATTTTGTATGAGTCATCATCAAAAATCCCCTTTTATCATCCACGACATAAGTATGGTAGATACACAATGCTGTACATAAGGTCAATTGTATGGGAAAACACCATAACAGATGGTAGAAATGGAATAACACAGGATATTTCAAGGGATGTTTCCTCATTTTAGAAAAGTTTTATGTGAACAATAACTATAAAAATCTACCTCAAGGCTGAAATTTTTGAAAGCAGTTGTACCAAAAGATGTACGTATTAAATAGAAGACAGTTGCTTCGTTTTATAGTATCTATGCTTTATCAATACAGAATGTAAGGCTCTCTCTCCCACTATATTACATCGTTTGGACCCACCATGAAATATTCTCTTGGTAACAAACCAAAGAATATGTGGATCTGAATTTCTTTTGCAATTATCATTTTCAATCATAACTATCATCATCATTATATTATCAGTAGTACTGTAGTATTACTATTATTATCATACAAGTAAGTAGTAGTAGGCAGCAGAAGTAGTAGTAATAGTAGTAGTAGGCCCGATTTACACCAAAAGGCCGGCCCAAGGCCGGCCTCGGGCCAGCCTAAATTGGAGGCCCGAGGCCCGCAATTTTGTGCATTTACACCAAATATTAGGCCAGCCTAAAGGCCCCCTTTCCAAAACTCCCCGCATTGTGTCTCCCTACCATCCCATCATTGATGTAAAAGAAAGCAGGATTTTTTTTGTGCGCGACATCAATATACACGTTGCACGTATAATATCCCTTCATAAGTCTTTCGTAAGAGAGTCGATTGAAAATTTTTTTGACCTCTGAAGTAAACAGCAGTTTTTTGTTTTTGTTTTTTCATGTCGTGTAATGTTGATGTTGATACAACATAATGCAGTTCGTACAACTGTACAAAGAAAAAAAATGATACCTATAACGGATGTAATAGTTCATGTATTTTGTTGTCTTTCTTTTTCAAGTTTACGATGGTTGGTTTGATTGGTTTGATTCACGGTTTACCTGCCCGCTACATACACCGGAAGTACGGTTCGGGCATTGTTTTGGCATTGTGTATTACGTAACAGCGCCGCATCGCGTGGTAAATTGGGGGCCCAAGGCCTCCTTTCCATTTACACCGAATATAGGCCGTCCCGAGACTACCTCCAGAGGTGGTCCCAAATCGGGGAGGGCCTCGGGCCTCCTTTGCATTTACACCAAGCTTTAGGCCGGCCTCGGGCCGGCCTAAAAGCTTGGTGTAAATCGGGTCGTAGTAGTAGTAATAGCAGTAGTAGTAATAGTATTAGTAGTAGTACAGTAGTAGTAGAGTTGGTGGTGGTGGTGAGGTGGCGGTACAATACTGTATATGCCATATATTTCGCGTCCATATATTTTCATGATTTTCCTTCAAGACGGAGAATTCGCGAGAGTATATTTTCGCGATTTTATTGTATTGCATTCACTTTGTACAGAAATGTCGGGTTCATGAAAATTTTCGCGTTCAGTAAGTCGCGAAATTCGCGAAAATAAAACCACTGCGAAATATTCAGCATATACAGTAGTATGTAGTCAAAGTCCAAGACAGTATTATCATCATCATCATCATCATTATCAAAAACAACATCAGCATCATCATCATATTGCCAAAAATACACAAAAACAGCTACCGGTAATTATGGCAATGACTAGTGAACCATTCACTTGTTTATTGTTTATTGTTTATTTTGTGTTTGTGGATATTTTGACAGCATGCTCGTGGACAAACCTGGTGTGATATAGCACCCTGACTCCCCATCCAAATATACCAACAATTCCCCCCCCCCCCAAAAAAAAAAATGGTGGTAGGGGACCCTGAAGGGCAGGTAGCCTTTGATCAAGGCCTGCGGCTTAATGATTTCCCGTCAGCGCAATACCCCACTAGCGCCTGGAAGAACTAACGCAGCTAACCCAGTGACAAAGCAGCGAGAGGCGAAGCCCTCTCGGCCTTGCTATCCTGCTCGAATTCTTATTTTAACCTTTGTTTCGCAGCAAAATTTGCCACCAACGGTGCCGCCAATCAGGCTTTCACGGATTCAGAGAATGTGTATTAATAGTACACACGTAGAAAATATCTCCGCACTGCACGGCAGTATGCGCTATGCACATGGACGGCGTGTGATGGATGCTCATGTATTACAGTAAGGTGAATAGATTTTCTGAAACTGTGTATCAAACGTGTAACTTATCTATTTTCCGGACTTTAGATTCGTTCCATTATCAATTACGAGTGCTGCTGGCATGACTAAAATAGCTAGTTTATCCAAATTCCTTGCTAGTGTTACGGGAAATCAGCTTGCTTTTTTCAAACCGTAGGCCCCTACGGTATTTCACATACTGTACGATTTGAAACGCGGTTCCGTAACGTGGATTGGGCAAACAAACCGATTATGTAATGAATATTCATGATCGGTCCATATGAGGCCCACAAGATCTGTCCTGCATATATAATTAATTTGGTCCGGTCAGTGCAAGATAGAAAAGGCTTGTGGTGAACAGCCAATCTTCGGTGCGCCAAGAGTGTAGGCATTATAATTAGTCTCTTTTAGGGCGCACGGGATACAACTACTGCTCAGAGGATTAATGGCGTGAGGGACAACCCACACCCATAATGCCTTGTCAAAAGGCTAAAGGGCAGGGGACTGGGGCAGTATCAGTATGGTCCTCGTTTGGCAAAACTTAATTAACAGCACAATAGTTCCAAATCCAACTCAAGGATCATTGCTTATTTTACTTTATAATCCTACGTGTATAGCCTACTTTACGATGATGCCCTTTTCATTAGAGAACACTCAAGCTCTGCTGTCAGTATGAGCTAAAATAAAACTACAGGTTGATATCTCTCCTTCAACAACAAACATTCAGTATATTGTGTGAAACATCTTCCACACCTATGAACAATGAAACGACCTTTTTCACAGCCTATGCAACACTCTAACATATCATGACATCCGACAGGATAGTCATTATGACTTCATGATAAAGATGACACAATTGATTTTTTTTTTTGTTACGCACTTTCAATTATTATAAAAGAGTTAGAAGAAATTTCAAATGAAAAACTCTAGTGAATGATGCATGGGTACACGTAATGTAATTATTGGACTGTATGACAAGTCTGGCCATGATATCACTAGTAATGGAAAATATAATTAGATTTCTAATCTTATTTGGTAGCTGTACAGTGAGTTTCAGTTTCATATTTAGAACATCTATATGACAAAAGATGATTTACTGTGCAAACAGTCAGACACAAATATCCAACATCAAGAGATTATCATATTCATAAATATCTAAAAATAATGATTGGTATTAAAGAAATCAATGAAACTGATTTCATTCAACAGCCAAAAATATCAGTATAAAAAGTAATAAAAAAATTGTAAATAATTTTATTTTCAACGAAACTAGTTTCATCCCATAGCCCAATTGTTTTTTGCTTAAAAAGTAATAAATAAAAGTAAATTTTCTTCAGTAATGTCATGGTTATGTATCAAGTTACCTTAGAGCTTTCAAAAGGTATTCATCTTACACTCTAGAGGTTAAATTGATTTTCAATACAATCACTGCAAGCAACCAGAAGAAAAAAAAAATGAATAAATAAATCATTTCCCCTGATGGTCAGCTGGGGAAGTTGTAAAACCCAGATGTAAATGTCATTTATGGGTGATGTAAATGGCTCAATTATGGTGGAGACTTGACCTTGATGACCGGTGATGACTTGACCAGCTGTTGGAGGAAAAATGCCATCATCCCTTCTCCCTAGCTGAGAGTCATCTGTATCCATGGATGTTGAACGATCCTGTGGGTCTTGTAGTTACAGCATTTTATCCTTCCCATTATTTGCTTTTGATGTTTCATTTACTGAAATATTTTGGTCTTGTGTAAAATTTTGTTGTACTCTGGAGATAGCTGCACTGTACCATTTTTTTAAAAGTGCCATTAATATGTTTGTATATTGTTTGATGAAGAAAGATGATATATAAGGTCAAGTGCTATCATAATGACTCAAATTGGCTTGAACTTGTAACCTACTATTTTAAGGGCGGCAGCACTACCACCAGGCTACACTGTGTGATAGCAATGCCACTGTGAACTGAACTTAAGTATTCAGGGATCAAACTCTAATTCTGAGTAAAATACATGTTTTGTAACTCCATAACAACTTTACTTAGTACTAATCTTTACTGACTTCTCTACAAAAATAAATTTGGTGAGGGGCGGGGGGGGGGGGAGGTGAGTCACATTAGACTAATGATAAAAGATTGAGGAAATCTTATTTTAGAAAATCTTCAAGAAACTAAAAATTACATGTAAAGAGGATATAAATATCTGCAAGAAGATGATGCGTGATGCAATAAGTTGACACGTAGGTTGAGAGAGGAAGGAAAGAGTCAAAACAATTCAAACTGATTGTCACATCTCCCAAAGTCAGGAGGTACAAGGGTTCTATCCTTGTCATTTTGACATCAGCTTCATCAATTTTGGACACCTTGGGCCATTTGCTTGAAAAATTGCAACTTTGGATATCCTGTTTCAAACTTAGTCACATCAGTCAACACCGGAAAAAGTAAGATAAGTTCCCTTCCTCATCAGATACACCTAAGTTTTAAAACTGGAACACATGATCTGTGAATAGTGATGAGAATATCAGTCATTGTCAACGATAGACATGCATACAAATTCAAAATGAGAGAAAACCTTAAAGGGAATCAGACCCGGCGCTCAAGAGGGTGTTATTCCATGTAAGCGCATGAGCGGACAGTACGTGTTGTCCATTGACGGCAATGTTACTCGATAATTTCACCGGTTACGCAAATGCCATATTCTGAGTGCCCGAAGAATGTCGATTCTCAATCTAAGTATGCCGAAATACAGTTCAGCTCATGATTCGGCGGCTGTTCCCTGCTGGCTCCGCCCACTGCATACGGTACTTCCAGCTGGCACTCACGTACGCAGACTACTAGTACTCGTATGTGCTTGCATGCGTATGTAGCTAGCTGGCTGTGCATTGTGCATGCACGATAATGCAATATGCGTGCATGCGGCGATCTATTTTTCCTGCGAAAGTGTGATGATGGTTGCATGCATTGCTAACTTACGTACATGTACATTACGCCGTTTACGGTATGCACAAACGTGTACTGGCATGGCTCGCTCGGCTAGCGCTCACAACATACGTGAAAGGGCAAGCAACGCATATCCGCAATCTACCAGTTTGATTGACAGCGTTACTCGTCAAACTTCGGAACTAAGATGGCGATGATTGTGACGTCATCCAACAGCGCCCTCTTGAGCTCCAGGTCGAAATATCTTTAAAGGAGCTGACCCAAGACCCTAACCCACCAACTTTACTCTTTTAAATATATTTGATAAATGTTTGCCAAGCTATTGGTAGTTGACTCTATCATTTCCTTCAACCTCATGAATTTTTCTGTAAGACGAACATTCTTGATGTTACAATCATAACCAGTTATGAGAAGAAAGATCGCTCTCTCTTTACTGAGGTGAATGGAGCAGAGATGAAAGCACCATCTTTTCCAGCAGTGAAAATGTTATTTCCAATGCACGCCTGAGAAACATTCAATATTAGCCTTACATAGTACTTTAAATAGATCTTTATCATTTGATATACAGTCAGTAAAATACATGTTCTCACTGTGAGGCATGCAGGGGCAAAGAGAAGGAATTCACAATAGTGAGTACAATGGATTTAACATTGCACAAATTGTAAGGAATTGATATATGGGATGAAATCATGATTAAATGATGTAGAATCAGCCAAATCCACTGTTCAAACCAAAAGGAACTATATAGATACTGGTATTGGTTTTGTATACAATGACATAAGACCTTGTACCTTTTGTACTGTAGCTTATCCCAATTACTTTGTGTAGTTTTTTGGCTTCATTAAACTACAAAGTGGTGCCGAAAGCTTAGCATTTTGGTTTGTCCATTCGTCCATCTGTCAGTGTCAGTCTGTGCAACTGTCCCCCAAAATGTAGTTATTTTTGGTTAGAATCAATATCAGTTTGAATGTAATTACTGATTCTTGTTGCTGATAAGATGACTTTCGATTCTTGAATAAATTGAATTTAAACTAGATTTGAATTCGTCACTGAGACGAATTAGGTGATCCGCGCGTCATCTTTAAGTTACATGTAACTCCAGTCACGAGATATGGACTAAATTTGATTTTCATTAATGACGTCTTAGACGACGTTATGATAATTAAGATAACAAAATGATGCAATGTATCCAAACTGCAATTTGAGGAATGAGGGATTTTTGCAAAGATTTGACACGCGCGTACGCGTCCGTCATTACGCGTGTGCGGGCACATGGATATGTCCAACAGTTGACCCTTGACCTGATATTGACATGTGGTAAATTTGGTCATGTAATTTGGCTTCAGTCATGAGATATACAGAAAATTCGTTTTTTTAACTATGACGTCATAGATGACGTCACGGATGACTGGTCACATTGACATGTCATTTTTGAGAACTTATCATGACACATCATCATGAAAATTTGCAACATCCCAGGATAATTGGAACCATTGTGACCTATTGACTTTACCACATCTCTATAGGGTAAATGCAAACAACAATCTCGAGAGAAATCAACATACAATTCATGCATATGACAATGCACACAGACACAGAAATATACCCAAACACACACACAATGAAACACACATAAAAAGGGTAATGTATACTGTATAGTTTTTGTTGATGGTGAATAATACAATTTTCTCCCACCAAGTTTTGCAGACATACCTTTATCACCTATACTAATGTCCTTCAAGATCAAGATGGCACATGCTAAAACTCTTCTCTTTCTGAGAAATACATAAAAATTAAAATGTTGGGGACCCCCAATAATTTACAATAGGTACACTGATAGATAGAAAACACAACATATGTGTATCACAATTTTCAGTATGTTTGATGTTGTTTTATGATGTTTGGTTTAGCAATACCACACTTTATGAGAGGTTTATGTAAAAACGGACAAAAATGTCAGGTCGACAGAAACTATCCACCGGCTTTCAGAATTCTTGTAATTTAAATGGGCCACGCTTCATCTCTCAAAGC
Source organism: Eucidaris tribuloides (assembly GCA_001188425.1). Lineage (NCBI taxonomy): Eukaryota > Metazoa > Echinodermata > Echinoidea > Cidaroida > Cidaridae > Eucidaris > Eucidaris tribuloides. Next base: position 82,530 of record JZLH01S0597822.1, read on the forward strand.
ACGCAAACACATGGTCCAATATCAATCTGTTAAAACAACCTAGAAAACTGGAGATCAATTAAAACTGAACCCAAATCAAGGCCAAGAACAAGTCAAACCCACTAGGATATATGGTTTCCTCAACCGCTCCTTTAGCATACCCATTTCACCTCGGAGGTATCGCATTAACAAAAGAATGCCCGATTTGTCAACTAGGCCTAACGAGAATGTTATGGTAGTAATTTCATAGCTCTGTGATATGTTTTTACAATGTCTGGTGTAGTCGGGGTATAATGTTTGCAAGGCAAAAAGTAAGTACCACCAGGTAACCGTTTTCAATTTGGATAATCTACCTTTTTTTTTTAATCCTTTTATTCAAATATATAGAACAATGTTAAATGTGGGCCCTTATACTGTTTAACTAGGTTTCCAATTCAAAACATCAGAGTTGCATAGCCTTATATGTGGTGTAAAAAATGACTCTAAAAGAATGCAATTTAAAATGTTAATTAAATGCTTTAAGAAAGTTAAAATGTATGAGTGACTAGGTAGTTTTACCACACATGACTCTTCCCTATATAGAGTGCATTTGTTATACATGTATATATACTTATTATCAAGGTAATATTCATTTATGGATACCTTGATAGTGGCAGTATAAGTTTCAAAACTTGTTATTTTTGGCTGTTTATTTATCCATTTAGACATCATTATACAGCCAAACATCATATTGTGTGTCCAGTACATTAACTGCTTACAAATCTATCTGATAAACCGCTACAAGAATACATACATGTACATGTTTTCATGAGATGCATGTTACTTACATGTATCAGAATTTATGCCATTTTTACACACACCCAAGGACAAGGTGATTTAACTTGTCATGGTGATCAATATAACACTTGGATATATTTTGAGCCAAAATGTAAACATAAATATACATATACACTGCAGGACAAAAAACAACATGGAGGAAACTGTCACATTTCAAGTTTTAGTGTCACAGAGACACTATTGATCTCATACAGATTGACTATGTTTAGCTTTCACGATTAAATGTTCATTGAATGAAAGAAATTTAAATCATTGAGAGAGGTGAAATATGATTGAATATTTTTTATTCTTTCATCATATCTGGAAAAAAATACTTGTAACTCATTCTACAAATTCTTGTTAAATACAAATTTTAAATCAATTTTAAGGATGATATTTCCCTTTAAGTGTCACTTCTATGGATTTGACAAGTTCAACAGTCAAGACTGTGAAGAGGAAACTGACATCTGGCTACTGAACAGGAAAATGTGTCATGAGGATTGCTAACACTACCTATTACACATTATCCCTGTGGTACAGCTGTCCAATGGGAAATAAACCTGTCCCTTTATTGGTGGTCTGGTTTATTATTTCATTTTAAAGGAAGTAGCTCTCATTTGTAAGAGAGATTGACATTTACATGTTTACAATGTAATTCATAAGTTTGGTAAAAATAAAGCACTGGTTATTATATTACACTTATTCAATTTATTTAATTCTTTTAATTTTATTTATTTATTTATAAATTTATTTATTTATTTATTTATTTATTTATTTATTTATTTATTTATTTATTTATTTATTTATTTATTTATTTTGCTTTTAAATCCACAGCCTCTGAGATTTGGTCACTCCCATAACATCAAATGCATGGCACATCCAGTTTCCATAGCAATCAGGTTAAAAGATAATTTCATTAAAAGATTGTCCTCTTTGACACTGAACTACATGTACATGTAATCTTGGAATACAGCATAAATTACTGACATCAAATTAATCAGATCAAAATTTTGAAAATATCAGTGTAACAGGCAAATCAAAAGAAAGAGACATTTTCTTTTTCAGTATCATCATGGATCTAGGAGGAAAGGTCCATGGTATTAGAAACTTAAAAATTGCAAAAATTACCCAAAATGCTATTCACTGACATTTGCTCAGTAATGTAAGACCTGAAATGCACAGAGAAAGAAATTTTGACCAATAACTAATTACAAAACATTCTTATCATCATGGCAGAGAATTCCTTGTTTTTTATCACAAATTGCATTGCATTTAGAATAGGATTGCTACCCAAATTTGTATTTCTGTAACACATGACTTTACAAAATTTTGTGTCAAACATTTGTCCAAATTACTAGTGAGTTCTGAGACAAAAACTATTCCCTGTATGCATATTATGGCATTCTGCACTTCACCTACTCCACGTAAGAAAGCTGTAAGCTCCAAAAATGCTCCACTTACAACCTATTCGCCCCACGCAGACAAATTGTGCAAAACCAAAACCCATTTACAGTACCAGACCGACCTTGAGTAGGTCTATTTAGCAAACATTGACAACAAGATAGATAAAAGAAATGTCAGAACTCTAGAGAGGTATCATATTTGGTTTCACTGTGTTTAGGTCGTGAATTATTGTTGATTTTTCACATTCTGTCATCCCATCTGTTTTTCCCATCAGACATAACATTACAAACATTTCACATGGCTTGGGATTGTCTAGTAGACTTCCAAAGAGACAAAACCAATCCTAACACATTCTCCTGGTGGTTTTCCTATGCTGAATTTACCAAGCTCTTATTTTATTTCATTATGCTGTGTGTGTGTGTGTGTGTGTGTGTGTGTGTGTGTGTGTGTGTGTGTGTGTGTGTGTGTGTGTGTGTGTGTGTGTGTGTGTGTGTGTGTGTGTGTGTGTGTGTGTGTGTGTGT
>JZLH01S0597834.1:16104-28644 GCA_001188425.1 Eucidaris tribuloides
ACAGTAACTTCAGGTCAAAGGTCATCACTGGTGCTCATCATATGCGCGTGGGAGTCACGACGAACGCGTACACGCACGCCGAAATATTAAGTAATATTTGACAGAGAAGTTAAGGTGAAAAGGGACAGCTTCGAACAAGTTATGATACGCCATATAGATGTAGATTGTCACAATCTCTTAAGGTCTAATGACCGGAGCGAATACACGGATCACCAATTCGTCTCGGTGACAAATTATAATCTAGTTTTTTATTTTTTGTATTTTGTGTGGACTTACTGAACAACAATCTTTACGTTTTTTAGTTATTATCCTTCAAGAAATAACTTTTTCATAGTATTTCCCAGTATTACCTCATATTTCCGTTTTTGTCAGAAAGAGCAAGGCGGTATTTACTACCCGGTATTTACCGCCTAGTATTTACCGGCCAACCCTGCTACAACTCCTACTACTACTACTCCTTACCACTACTACTGCTAGCACTACTACTAATTCTTCTTCTTACTACTACTACTACTACTACTACTACTACTACTACTACTACTACTACTACTGCAGTGGTCTCTGCTTAATGGGGTAACATTTAAAGGGGTACTCCTGTTAAATGGGCCTCCAGCAGGATTTGAACCAGATATGTGGGGATTCCCGACAAGCTCTTAACAATTCAGCTAGTTGAGATTTGGTGAGAGCAACATACTGTACACAATTTGACATTGCTATTTTCAGGCCTTCAACTGTGCTTGGTTGAAAAAGTAGGAGAAAATTAGGAACAAAATCCTCAAAAAGGAGGAGAAAAGCACCAAAGCAGGAGGAAAGTAGGATATTTATAAGCAATATTTGGAGTAATAACCCAAAGAAAATGGTAACATGCAGAATACATGGAATAAAATTCTACAATTGGTAAAAAAACAGAAATCTGCAGAAACAAATTTTCCTTCAAAAACAGTGATGATGGTAGTTATAGTACTCAGAGCAACAACCTGTAAAAACTACTCTGTCTCAACTCCAGATATTAAACCTATTACAAAGGGGGGTTTTCGCCCCAAAAAAAGAAAAGTGGGTAAATAAGGATTTATAGGGGAAAAATAGGAAAACAAAAAAAGGAGAAAGAAGAAAAAGTATGACCAGTTCAAGGCCTGTATTTATGTGGCCTACCTAAATGTACTCATACAATGATCATCGGGGCGTGACGTCAGATACTCTGTTGAGTGTTGACCTCACTTCCTCTCTTGTCACGTTAGAACCAAACTTCCCTCCCACAATCCTCCGCATTGAGGTCATACCACACTGGAGGTCTCTTATCCAGGCACCTGCGACCTTCAACCACCAGCCATTGTACTAATTCTTTTCCCACCACATTACGTGACTAAGTATTACTCAGACTAGATATGATAATCCAAGGCTCACTGAGTAATGCACGCACACTGTCACTATGCAATAACACAACCTTCAGCATACCGGTAATAAATACAGACAAAGGAATTTGCAAGAACTATTTGCAAGTACTTTACCTTCCCCTACATGCATGCACAACAATAGACATTATACATTTGATAAAGTTATATACCGGTATGTAGATTATCGACATATATTTTTAAGAATTCATAATGCAAGCTATTTATGCAATTTACTTAAAGTATACATTAACTTATTTAAGAATAATTTTGGTTTAGTCATTACCATCACCAGCATCATTATCACCATAATCATCATCGTCGTCATATTAATTATTATTTCTGTCAACATCACATCAAAATCAGCATTGAATCACCATAATTATCATCATCAGTATTGTCACACTCATCTTCACCATCATTTTCATTATAGTCATAATCATCATCGTCAAAATGATCATTTCCAGCATCATTATCTTCATTACCAACATCATGATCACAGTATCATTTTTGTCACCATAATCATCATCATCATTGCTATCATCATCATAATCATCATCTTCATCACCATTTGTCATTATCATTGTTACCATCATTATCATCATCATCATCATCATCATCCTCATAAACATTATACATATAGTCATTATTATTGTTCTTGCGATCATCATTGTCATCATCTTCCCCATCATCGATATTGTCATCATCATCATCATCATCACCATTTGCCATCATCATCATTTATCATGAAGATCATAATCATAGTCATTGTCACTGTTCTTGTCATCATCATCATCATAATCAAAATTATCATCATCTACCATGAACATCATAGTTATTATTACCGTTCTTGTGCTACTATTATCATCTTCCCCAGCATTGATATTGTAGTCATCAACATCATCATTTATCATGAAGATCTTAACCCGTTGCTTACGGGAACCGGATGGCCCCTGTACAAAGTCTATGGGGATTTGCGGAATCTCGTAGTCAACGGGTTAATTATAGTCATTATCACAGTTCTTGTCATCATCATCTGGGTCTTCCCACGAGGCCAAGCGTCCACGAGGCTGAGGGTCTGATGTGAAAAATAGGCCTCATGGGTGCTCGGCGTAGTGGATCTTCCCACGAGGCCGAGGGTCCGATATGAAAAAACTTGGCCTCGTGGGCTCTCGGCCTGGGCTGTCACCTCATCATCACTGCCATCACCATCACCATCACCTTCACCACCACCACCACCACCACCACCACCACCATCGTTACCACTCACCACCAACTTTCATCATCACCACTACCACTATTACTATCACCACCCACCATCTACCACCACCACCACCCACCACCCATCACCACCACTCATCACCATCACTATCATGTACTATCATGTACACTCATCACCATCACCATCATCAGCATCATCATCACCACCACCCATCACCCACCACCCACCACGTACAATCATATCTACCACCACCATAACCCTCATCGTCATCACCATCATCAGCATCATCATCACCACCACCCATCACCCACCACCCACCACGTACAATCATATCTACCACCACCATAACCCTCATCGTCATCACCATCATCATCATAATTATCATTATCCCTATAACCATTATCACCACGTACAATCATCATCACTATCACCACCATCAGCAGCATCACCGCTACCACCACCAACACCAACACCCACCCACTCAACCACCTACCACCATCACCACCACCCACCACCACCCCTCACCACCATCATTATCATCACCGTCACCACACACAATTAGTATACTCACTCGCTTTAGTGTGGAAATTGCACTGTCATTATAAACGTAACATTATCATCTTTGTGATGTTGCAATGTTTATTGCGTCATATGCATTCAGACGATTATGTCACCTTATTTGTCGAAGGCAAGCTTTTTCTCACATGTCGCAGAAACATGCCTTCTTTTAGTCTTCAGTAAACAGTTTGGTTGTTTGAATTTTTTGTAATCATTTGCAACTCACCGGTCCATTCATATATTCAGAAAAATTGTTTGGCAAGTTTCCGTCATGAATGCAATTCTGTCGTAATAAGTTATACATGCAGACGTACATTACGCAGAGGCAATTCATTTTCGAAATAAACCCAGGGACTTAATCACCAAATTAAATATCCAAATACAATGAATAACTATCCCTTAAAAAATATATCAACTACGCAATTATAAAACAATTTGTCTGTAGATAATAAAACGAATTAAACAAATGCTAATGAAACAAACTTCCAAATTAAACTAAATTTATCTTATTCAGTCACAATTCACGGCTATAATATTTACTACGACAAGGTCATCCCGTCAATCGCACGCGAGTTGGATGATGCTGCATACCAAAAAGGTCAACCCCTCGTCAATTGCATTGTATCGCTGTGACTGAGTTACGTTTGATGCAAGACGGTGTATGTCTTTCTGGATCAATTGTATTAAATTCGTCATCCCCGATCAATGGAAACGTCATTGACATATTAGCACCGACTATAAATACTAAAGCAAACACTTTCTCCGTCTTCATTGACGAGACGAGTCGAGGTGCACATACTCCAACACAAGGGCTTGGTTGCTATGTACACATTACAGGTACAAGTAACAACCCGAAGCGCACACGCCGGGCGAGCGAAAAGTGTATGACGTAATATAATCTAGCCATGACGAAAGAATCCGTTTCGCTGTCAAGTTGCGCAAATATATTTCTCGTACTTTCGTATGATATCAGTGGATGGGTGAGCGAGAATATCGATGCCCTGTTTTATGGTTCCGTGAAAATGATATAATTCATCTGTCGATAAAGCAACGAATCGGAAAACAATACAACTAAATGAAATGGGGAGTTTATAATTAGATAAAACCTAATTTAAGTATAGATTTTCGTCATAGTCGAATCTATTTATACTGCAACGTGACATCTTGATATGATTAATGAATTACGGGTTTCTATTGTCTCCGGTTTGTTGTTTATCATCAACAACAAACTAACGACGACCATGTTTCGACTAAAAAAACAACAACAAAACACTTCCGCAGGCACCGACACATTGCGCAACGAAAGAAGATGAAATACGTGTAATAGTGTCACATTTGTTTATACAACATATACCTGTAATTTACTGACACACACACACACACACACACACACACACACACACACACACACACACACACACACACACACACACACACACACTACTACCTTCGAACAAACAATTCAATTTCCACAATCTCCACAATTCATTGAACATGTTGAAAACAAATTCAACATGAAATCATACATAAAATGTGTGTGACAAAAGACAAAACTGTAAAATGCAATGAAAGAAAATTATACAGAATTGTACGAAGTGGTGCCGGTGGCATTATGTCTTCGAGTTGTTCGTCCGTTCGTCCGTAACACATTGTTTACCCCAATATCAGAATATCTCAAATATGGAGTGATGAATTTTCATGAAACTGGGCTGAAGTATGTATCACCAGAGACGGATGGACTGATCAAAAAGTTGGGATCAAGATGTCAATGGTCAAAGGTCATAGGTCATTATGCAGTAAATATACTGTGGGTATAACACATGCTTTGCGTTATCAAGAAATCAATGATGGATTTCTCATCAATGATGGATTTCTCATGAAAGTTGGCTATATCCCCAAAGGTAAAAATATTGATTCAATCTTGGGGTTAAAAGGTTATGGACTATTGGTCAAAGGTCATAGGTCAGTTTGTGTGTCATGTATGCGATACACTTTATTTAGTGTAATATTGCAAGAAGTTACCAATGTATTTTCATAAAACTTGGATGAAATATATCACCATACCCAAATGGATAATTGATCAAAATTTTAGGTTAGAAGGTGAAAGGTCACTTTGGGTACTGCAGGTAACATACAGTTGCAATATCTCAAGAAATCAATGATGGATTTTGATAAAACGTGGTTGTACTAGTAGGTATCACCAATTCACTATATGAATTATGAAGGATTGTTTACATGTTTGGTCAAAGGTCAAATGTCAACACTCACATGTCACTTTATGTATGTCAGTTAATTGTATATTTCATAAAATTACATGTAACCACTTTTCTCTGACCTGAAAATTTATTCGAGCTATGTATCATTCACCCAAGTTTAATGAAAATCCATCTGTCCATTCTTGGGATAAGGAAGTAATTTTTAAAGGAATTAGTTAATTGCTTGTATAAGGAGACAGGATACTTTCTTCGATATGTCAAGAATGTGATGACGTATTTTCAGGTAACTTGGCTTCAGTATACACATTTATCACCAAAGACAAATAGATTAAAGGTATTGGCTAACATTTACCACAGTTAAAAAAAAAAATCTGAGCTACATGATTCCCCATGCTACCATTGTCTTTGATAAGGTCTAAAAATGACGCCCTGAAAAAAATTGTATTTCAAAATGATTATTTAGTGCTTTAAAAAAGTGAAAATCGTAAGTTGATTGGATTCACCTCCCATTTTCTCCCATAGACCTACTGTGTGTACACCTATACGCTATTTAAACTCGCCCGAGTTTTAATTGTTTATTCATGCATAACTTGCTATAACTTTCCAAACCTTTTTATTCTAGGGTGTTTATTTGTCCATATGAACACTACTATGTAGTTCAGATATCAAAATTTGACAATTTTTTAAATTGAAGCTCCACAATATTAGCCTATCACTTTAAATTTTGCATTCAAAAGTTCAAAGGTCAAAGGTCACACCCACTTTGTGTACAATGTAGTAATTTATTGTGTCATACGTCGTGCACTCGACCCGTTCAACGGTTCGGAAGTTACGTCACGTTTTATTTTTCATATTATTGACATACGAATGCACTCTCGCTTACGACGCACGCCATCCTCTACCGTTACATGCACGAATACAATTATTCCAAACAATAATCAGGCGCATATCTCGCTTCGCCGCCCGCTTCTGGAGCGGCTTTATGATCTTACACTCGGACGAACTTTTCGCACATTTTTACAACCATAACATATGATGATACTTCCAGTGTATTTCGACCCAGGGTTAAAAACCAGAGATAAAACTCAATGAGAAAAAGCTCTGGAAAACCTTGTGGTCGATACCCCATTTCTCTATAAACAGTGAACTTGCATTACAAATTTGTCGATGTGCTGGTTCGCAAGCTAGAATGATACGAGTGACCACATGGCTCACTTTAAATACACCGCCCCACCGTGCCTATCGCACGTCACGTGTACCTGCATACCTTAGCAACCCACCTGTCGCTCGACCCTCGAACCTTATTTATGAGCGTGCATACATTAACGCATAACATGCATACGTTAACGAACGAGACAACTTTTGCCTGCTATACAACCGTAACGCAGGCAAATAATAATCATTTGGACGACCCACTAGCGTACCTATGCCCCCCCCCCCCGACAAGGAAGTAAGGGACCTTTTTTCTTTCTTTTTAGTGTTTTTGTTTGTTTGTTTGTTTGTCACCTGATCTGGGAAGGGAACCATGTACCGAAAGGAAACCCCCTCCCCCTGCAGAGAAAATGTGACCCAAGAAATTTCACCCTCCCAAAAAATATGAGTCACCCCCCCCCCCCCCCGCCTCATTAGCTTTTTCTGGACTTGCGGGACTTTGGGGGTCTTGGTAAAATATTGATTTTGGGGAAAATCTGGACGGTTAAACTTCATCCTTTGTCAAATTACTCAGAAGCAATTTCAAAAAATCCGCGACGTCAAACGTGCACGTGCCGTTCCAAAATTGTCCAATCAGCCGTTAGCCAAAGGTCGTGCGGAGGTTAGCCGTTTAACCAACAGTGCGCTCCGCTGGTCTTGCGACTATACACATAACCGCGATTCGCAGTTTGAGCAAAATTGAAACTCACGGAAAGAACAACATTCTGGTAACATGTCGTTATTAGTGTTTCTCATAAAACAACAAATTCATGACGTATGGATCTCAAACTTTCAACACACCATTTGTAAGTACTAAACTACCGTTTGGTATTGATAATGAAGGGAAGTAATGGACTTGCAAATCCCTGACACAATCTTTAAACAAATTAAGTTTATGAGAAAGTAAAGCGAACGTATACACGTATTTATTTTAGTGTCATGAATATAACGGTGGTCCACATTTTGCGTTTCATAATTGAATAGTCCATATAAAGATTTGGTTACGGATTTGCAAGACCATCACTTCAAGTACATGCAAATGGTGTGTTGAAAGTTTGAGATCCATATGTAATGAACTTGTTGTTTTATGAGAAAAACTAATAACGATGTGCTACCAGAATATTGTTCTTTCCGTGAATTTAAATTTTGCTCAAATCGCAGAACGGTACCTTCGTATGACCAGCTGAAAGCAGCGGTCAGTGGCATGTCAAGCGACTCTACGTGACCTTTGGTTAGTGACCCATCTGACAAATTTAGATCTAACGGAACGACCCGTGCACGGGCCATCGCTTTGCAAATTTTGAAGTTTTGACCGTCAAGATTTTCACCAAAACTACGTATTCTACCTTACAGGTTTTAAGAGAGGTGTTTATTTATTCCAATCTTCACATTGTAAATGATTTGAGCTGATTTCATTCATTTTGCCGTTTTGCCCACAACTTCACGTGAAATCAAATTAGATTAAACACGATTTGTATGCGTGTGACATGCATTGATTCTCACATATCGATATCAATTCATGAACATGGAAGTTTTAGGCAGTGGATGTATGAGGAGAGAGGCTAAATCACTTTGCGTGCCCTTTTCCCCGGGCGCAAAACCGATTTCGTGTTTTTTACCTCGATGCACAAAAACGGTTCAGACGTGGATAAACAATTTCACGGGCAAACAACCCAACACTCCGAAATTAGACCTCCTTCCTCTCTTTCCCGCCAAAAGAAATTGACAGCGGTTGTCATCTCGTTGCCACAGACGATCGGCAGACTGGTACCCAATTTCTGGTCACCTGCAAGGGCTTCATTGAGATAACGGGTGTGGACGGGATTTCCGCTTGGGTTCGATGGCATTATTGTGAACCAGTCTTCAAGGGTAACTATGATGACGGTTACCATGGCAACTAGAGTAATGGCGACTATCACGGGAATTGAGGCCCAACTAGGCGCGGAATAATACCGATGTTTACAGGGGACTACGTAGCTGAGGAATAACGCCGAACTCAGCACTCAATTAACAATGATTCTACTTATCCTCCCGAAGAAAATAAAAAGGTTAATTTATTTAAACATTTATTATGAAAGCGCCAAGTTGAGCGAGAAGCTTTAATTAAAAAAAAAGTTTTGTTGGTCAGCTATGTTTTCAAACAACAAAAGGCAAATGAACTTATGTGCTCTAATGATTAAAAAAACCTAAAACATATAAAACTTCGGGGTTTTTTATGGCCTATGTTATTCAAAATTCATCTTGTCTCACTTATTGGACATGCCAACTATTGGTGCACGAGACGCACTTGAACACAAGTTAACAATGACTACAGTTTCACAAATGTGAGCTATATACTCCTCCGTGCTCTAAGTATCCTGATAAGGTCTAAAAATGAAGCCCTGAAAAAAATTGTACTTCAATATGATTATCTAGTGCTTTAAAAACGTGAAAATCTATGTGTTATCAGTTTGACCGAATTCACCCTGTCCATTTCCTCCCAAAGACTGCTATGTTTTACATTAACTTTATACTCCATCCGAGTATTAAGTCACACATGATGTTTATCCATGCATACCTTGACAGTGGCTGCATAACTGTCCAAACTTTTGTACTGAATTTCTAGGATGTTTACTTTTCTATATCTACATGCTCAGATATCAAAGTTTGGCCTTTTTTTCGGCCACAAGGTTAACTTGTGTCTTTAAGTGTTTGCAACAAAACCATTTGATGTATACATTATGTTTCTAAATATCCGATCATAATCTCACAATTCGCCTTAAAACTCACTAGAAATTACTTTTGTAATTGCACAACGCCCAAGAATATTTATCAATCACACGTTTTAACTACGGTCGACGTGAAAATAACAAACAACCCTTCAACTCATTAAAATTCCTCTAAAGTAAAAACTTTCGGGGACACCGGTAGTCTCAAACTTCCGAATATTTTCTCTTCGTGATTAGCCCGGCCCACGGCTGTTTCCAAACATGAAAATGAAAAGAATTTGAGAAAATAAAGGAGAATATACAGTAGTATCACACGTTTTGTGTACTGACGAAAATAGCAGACGGACGTCTAAACGAGGGGCGCGTAAAATTTTAACATCAGACGAGCGTCAATCTTGGCGGGAGATTTGCGTCATTAATGCTCATTACTACATATCCGAAATCGTTCGTATCATTTCGATGTCCCGCTGAGAGAAAGTTTAGCAGTAATATCACCTGCTGCGTGCCCTATACCAAGAATAGATTTGGGCCCGCTGCAAAAAAGGAGTGTTCTCAGTTCGTCCATTTATTAAGAAGCCCCTTGGTCAATCCATTCTTGACCAATATTGGTCACCAGTACCGGAATACAAGTGGTGCCTTGTCGTCAAGTCATCACCACTCGAGCAGCCGGCTTTAAAACCCACGAACTGCTGAGACGATTAATCCGACAAAAATTCAATAGTATATATTCAGCGTTGATCGTATTACAAACGAATGTTGAGCCCAACATTGATGTGTTGACAACAATTCATTTACATCGGTCATTTTGTCCATAATTTGTTGTTTTTACTCCCACGAATGCTATTTTTGTTTGTACTGTACACGCTGAAGATCAAGACTGCAGCACTTGATATGCGTATCATGGTAAAAGTAGTGAAATACGCATGAAGTGAGGAAAAAAACCGAAACAAAGATATCCAATTGTTTTGCCCATCACAATTGCTATTATGCTTGCATTATACGATCACTTTAGTCATGACGTCATCACACTGTCGTATTAATCCATACATTTTCACGTCATGTTAACGTAACGGCGCAGTCGTCACGTCATTTACATGATCGTAATATCGTCATGATACCTATCAGATTATTGCTGCGTCGTTGTCTTGTCGTCAGACTATCGCTTTGTTTATAATACTCTCGTCGTATTATTGGAATAGTAATTTGGTCACCATTATTCGAAATCGTCACAACAATATCGCCAATTTCGACAAAACACTAGCGTTTTTTTATCAGTATTATCACCATCCATTTTATTCTTTCTTTACGTCACTACACTGTCGTCATATCGTCGTATCAGCGTTACATCTCATGAGCCAAATCACCTCGGTTGTCCTTTAGTCACTAACTTTGTCATGGTTATTTAACATCGTCACCTCAACGTCGGCAACTTTGGCATAACACTAAGCGTTATTGATATTGTCGTCACCCGTGTTTTTGTTAACGTGACACCAGGGTAATATTACGACGTCGCGTCACTGTAGTCATTATGAGATCGTCGTACCTTCATTTCAGCTTTGCTTCAAATCTTTCAAGTCATCGCGACAATTAACGTTGTTTTATCGTAGTTACTGGCCCAAATAACACCTTCTTGAATAAGGTTATCGTTGCTTGATCGTCACTTTATTTCGGTTTCGTCAACACATGATTCGGAGCTGTCAGCACAGTATCGTTTTATTGACATAACCTCAACAGGTTTGTCATAACATTAACGTATTAGTATGTTCTAACCAATACTCTTTTTGACGTGGTGCTTACAGAGCAATCCACAGAGCCCGTCACCACACTATCGCAATATCGTCGTATCAACGTCGTGTAGCATCTGCAAGGTTATCGCAGTGCTGTCGTATTATCGTCATACTATTATTGCCTCAGTCATCGCACTTTCGTCTTAATTTTTACCAAGACATAATCGCCATCCATTTGTCCTTAACATCAGAATACGGTGATACTACGACGTTGTCACGATAGAATCGCACTATCATTTTTTTAGCGTCGCATGATGACTTCCAAGTCACCGCAATACTTACGTTTTATCGTGGCTACTCGCGCAAATAACTCCTTCATCTGTATAACTATCGTCGTTTTATCGTCACTTTGGTTTCGTCAACCCAAAGGGATTCGATTTGTCGACGCCACGTCAACCACTTCGTGTTATCACTGAATTATTCGGCATCGTAGTCGTCAATGAAGTCGTCTTTGAACCACCATGCACCTGTCCACCATGGTCGCCATTTTGCTATTGGGATATGCCATAATCTAATGACAAAAAGCATCGTGTTTTTCGCCCTATTATCGGAATCTTCCACATGTAATTATCGTATCCTCGTCCCCCATCCTTTTGTCGACATCACAATAAACTATCGTCACTCTACAATGTTTTATTTTCATCGTAATATCTTCATTTACAGGGTCCAATGTCAAGGATCAATTTAATAACAGATATGATCAAATCTAGTTTCAATATGATATACTGGGAGGTGTATACTAAAAAAAACCCTGTCGTATTTTTTGTTGTAACATTCGGGAATTCTCTACACTGTCATCGCAAAAAGTTTGAATGAAATGTTGAAAATGCATAATTAAAGAGCTAATTTGCAAAAAGGGTTAGATCCACTTTAGCGACTTTCGCGAAAACCGCATTTCTTTTCTCGAGTTTGTACACGCTCCTATGGAAAAATGAAAATAATTTACGCTCTAACTCGTACTTGCATTTGTAATTTGGCATCAATTTTTTTTTCTATAGCTAGATAAATAGGTGGCCAACGCAATGATGTGAATAACTCATTTTTGGTGGAAAATGGATCTAACCCCTTTTGCAACTGAGCTCTTCATTATTAATGAAATGTTTTGATTTAGCTAAATTTATCCACATAATAAAACTAACGTCTTATTCACCAAGGATAGCCACTTCAGTCAAAGAGACTGCTGGTAGCGGTATCCTAATTATTGGCCCATAGAGATATGTGTTATTTTTATCGACTTCGGCCCAGTTTTTCGACAAATTTCAGATTACACCAGACCATGTTTTTGTAATATGTTGTGTAACAATACAAATCATTTCATCTTATTTTCAATTTACACCATGTTTACTAATAAACTTTTTCGCTACCCTCCTTTGAAGTAGAACAGTCCTGATAACCTTTGGCCCACCAAAGCACAAGCCACGAAAGCCCTATGCAAATGAGGTCATCAAAATTCATCCTCCAATTGCT
>JZLH01S0597847.1:8013-18368 GCA_001188425.1 Eucidaris tribuloides
TGTATTTAGAATAATATATTTACCTACACTATCCGTGCAAGATGCATTATTTTCTGCCTGAGTTCAAACTACATGTATTTATGACATGCATGTAAATGAATTCATTTATCTCACAGTTGTCAATACAAGAGAATTATCATTAAGAGGTTTTCAAGGAAGAGTGTGGATCAATCTCTGATCTCATCATGCAGATGTCAATCAAGTTTTTTTTAAAGTCTTAATGTGCATCATGCACACAAAAATATGCCCACTAAAACTATATTTTTCTTACTGTGCAAAACACCTCCAACCCACACACTGCTGCAGGCCCTTTAGTGGCCCAAAAGCTACACTTAAAGCCCAAGTTTAGTTTTGGGGATTTTTTGTTATTTGAAAGCTTTATGCCCCAAAGTCATAATCCTGCAATAATAGATTCTGAATGTCTTTAGTTTTTTTTTACATTAATTAATGAAAAATCTCAGGGGGACCCCCCAAAATTTACATTATAAGCATCTAAAGGGTAAAAGCTTTAAGTTACATGTGTTATACCTCATCTGAAAGAGCAGACGCAAGCTCTTCAATGAGTATAACTCATATAACCTCTTTAACCCTTTCGATGCTATAATGTAAATATAGTCAAAAATTCGGGGGTCCCCCCCCTCGACATTTTTCATTAATTAATTAAAAAAAAACCAAAGACAAAAAAAGACATCAGAATCTATTAATTAATTAAAAAAAAAAACCAAAGACAAAAAAAAGACATCGAATCTTTTTGCAGTTACTGACTTTGGGGCATAAAGCTTTCACATAACAAAAAATCCCCAAAACTAAACTTGGGTGCAAAGTTGCATGCACGGTTGCACACAAGCTTGTACACAAGCTTGCATACAAGCTTGCATACAAGCTTGCAACACAAGCTTGCAAACAAGCTTGCGTGAATTTCTATGAGGGTATGCTGAATAAATTAAAGCGCATTTAGTTTTGGCGATTTTTTTTATTTGAAAGGTTTATGCCCATAAGTCATAATCACACCAATAACAGATTCTGAATGCCTTTAGTTTTTTTTTTTAAATCAATAATGAAAAATCTCTGGGGGGACCCCAAGATTTTTGACCAAATTTAACATTATAGCATCCAAAGGGTTAATAAGGTGTTAAGCAGGGCTCAACACTAGCACTTGCCCGCTTGCCCGGGGCAAGTAAAATGTTATGTCGGGCAAGTAAAAACTCAAAATTTAAAAATTTACTTGCCCAACTAGGCAAGTAAAATTTTTATCATGAAATGAGCTACATGTAAACATGTGCAACAATCTTACCAATTAACAAAAGTATGTCTAAAATTTTGTGTTCAGTTAACTACTAAACTTCATTATTATTTTGGTCATTGTATGACTCTTGAAATTCATAAATCACACCTTTTACAACCCCCAGAATTATTCAATCAAGATAACAAATCTCCAATGTTATAAAATGGCTCTACTGATTGAAATTAGTGAGAAATCATTTTTAATGTTTTGCATTATTGTTTAGAAATTTTTGGGCAAGTAAATTGTTCATTCGGGCAAGTAAAAATCTGGAAATGATAATTTTACTTGCCCAAAGGGCAAGTAGGAAAAAAACTTAGTGTGGAGCCCTGTGTTAAGAATAGCTGAATTATACCTCATCAGAAAGATCAGAGTCTGCTTCTTATGGTGAGGTATAATTCAGATAACTTTAACGCCTTATTAAACCTTTGGATGCTATAATGTAAAATATAGTCAAAATCTCAGGGGTCCACCCCCCCCCTCAAGATTTTTCATTAATTAATTTTAAAAAAATAAAGATATTTAGAATCTGTTATTGGTGTGATATGACCTTTGGGCATATTCCTTTCTAATAAAAAAATCCCCAAAACTAAACTTGTGCTTTAAGTATGAAAACAAGCTACATGTAAGTAGTTAACACATGCAAAGTGGATGCCAAAGATGTGTCAGTTACTTTTTTAGGCAAATATAATTATACCATGATGCTGAATAATAAAACAATGAATGAATAGAGTTTAGGACATTTATGCGATACTTTACATGAAATTATGAAAAAGATCCATGCTAGCTAATGTACATACTAGTATACACTGCTTATGTGCCCTTTATTAGAAATCGTTCGGAAGGATAATTATTTTATTTCAAAATATTAATTTCTTGGATTTAGATTGTGGCAAGAATTTTTTTTATTTCTTGTTGTCCGTTAAATATGTTGTTGCCAGTTATATTTGCTGTAATGTATACTACTTCTAAAAGTACTACATTTCATATCATTTATTGGGCCCGGAAATATTGTTTGGAGGTTTTTTCCAGTTTTTTCCAGTTTTTTCCGGTAAAAACCGGAAAAAAGGGGTTTCTTTCAGTTTTTTCCGCTGTCCCGGAAAAAACTAGTTTTTTCCGGAAGAAACCCAACCCTGCTGTGTGTACACCTAGGCTGTTAAAACTCGCCCCGAGTTTTAATTGTTTATTCATGCATTGACAGGGTAACTTTCTAAACTTTGTTTATTCTAGGGTGTTTATTTGTCCATTTGAACACTACTATGTAGCTCAGATATCAAAGTTTGACAATTTTTTTTAAATTGAAGCTCCACAATGTTAGCCTATCACTTAAATGTCCACATTTTAATTAATACCCCCCCCCCCCACTGATCCCAATGATTTGTTGACTTCTTGGTGGTACCAGAGTTTGCAACTTTGTACATGTGTCATTGTGACAAGTTAAAACCTTGGGGATGCATGACAGACTTGTACAGAAGCCCTGGATAGTGTGTGACAATGTTTTCAGTCAAACTGACTAAAAACTCTACGGCCCATGTTCACTAAACCAAAACAGGCTTAAACCTGGCATCAGGCTTTTAATTAAGGTTTAACATTCTTGTTGTATTCTCAATAAAACAGTCTGGATTCCGGGCTGCCATCATACCTTAGTTTAGCAGCCCTGCAATGAATAGCGACCGAAAAAGATCATGTCGTCGGTATAGAGCCAGAAGGGCGTTAACGCAGAACCTGTTGAGAATCAGAAGGGCGCTATCACTGTACAATGTCAATGGCATTAACGCCTTTGTGGTTGTCAATGTGTATTGCGTTAACGCCCTTCTGGTTCTATACCGACGATGTCCTTTTTATCAAGAAACTCTAATATAAACTCTCTTCAACATTGTAAAGTCTACACCAATTGTCAGGTGACAATTAAAGTACTAACACGAAATTGCATATGTGGGACAATGTTAACATCTGGCAAATAACTTACTACTCTCCACACACAGCCACCAGATGGTCGACAAGGATTCTGACAAGCTGTCGACGTTGAGAGACAGCAATCCATCTCTTGGTGTCAAGGGTCGTCGTGATGTCTTGACCTTCTCGGCTTAAAAGGAGAATACTCCTGATGTCCTGAAAGGAAAGAGAAATATATAACAACTTCTAAACTTATAGGTGCTTGAACGGATGTAGGACTACTCTCCCCGAGACTATTCCCCCCGAGGCGAGGACGACTTCCATCTGACAACTCCCCCGGAGGACAACTCCACAAAGAACAACTCCCCTAAGGGACAACATCCCAGAGAACAACTCCCCAAACAGACTACTCCCCAAGAGGACAACTCCCCCTGAGGACGTCTTCCATCTGACAACTCCCCTGGAGGACAACTCCCTGATGACAAATCCCCCAAGGACAACTCATCTAGAGGACAACTCCCCCTGAGGACGTCTTCCACCTGACAACTCCCCGGAGGTCAACTCCCAGAGGACAACTCCCCCAAGGACAACTCATCTAGAGGACAACTCCCCCTGACAACTCCCCTGGAGGACAACTCCCCCAGGGACCGACTTCCATCGACAACTCCCTGAGGACAACTCCCCAACACAAGAACTCCCCCTGAGGACGTCTTCCACCTGACAACTCCCCCGAGGTCAACTCCCTGAGAACAACTCCCCCAAGGACAACTCATCTACATGTAGAGGACAACTCCCCCTGAGGACGTCTTCCACCTGACAACTCCCCTGGAGGACAACTCCCCCAGGGACCGACTTCCATCGACAACTCCCTGAGGACAACTCATCAACACAAGAACTCCCGCAGAGGACAACTTCCCCCAAGGACAACTCCCCTGGAACAGTTTACCAATGTTTCGAGCTAAAAAAAAAAATCAATTTTCTTCAGGTGAATTGTCCTCCGGCCTCCGGGAGAGTTGTCCTTCGGGGAGTTGTCCTGATCTAACATGGGCATTTTTGAGCTATTTCGATTGTCGCGGACAGGACATTTGGGCCATTCTTTGAAAAGTGAAACAAATTGTCAAAAAATGAAGTTTGTTCTTTGAAATTTTAAGTTGCATATTCATGCAAAGCATATAATCCAAAGTTACTTGAATGATATTTTTTCCTTGAAAAAAGTCCATATTCATGCTAATTTGCCTAAATTTACATAACTATCTGTTATAATGTAAATATTAAGCATTTTCCCTCTTAAATAGATTGGTGAAAAGGTGAGTGTAATAACTTTGTTTTTTGAAGATTGTGTGGTCATTGTTTGTCCACACCCATTCAAACTAATACCACCTGAAAAAGAATATTTTTATATTCATTCATTAATGAGTAATTAAAAAACAAACTTAATCAACTTTAAAATGTCACACACGTGACAGGAAACGTGACAAGTTTTCCAGCAGAAAACTCACTGTCTTGTTTAATATTTCTTTTTGTGTCAAAAGCTGGTTTGGTTGTGTCTTACTTTACACCAAAATATGAGCACATAAATTGTCATTCTTAATAGATAACGAGCAATTAATGGTCCACCACGTGACAATGTTGTCATACTTGTTTTGTTTGGGTATGTTGCAGAGAAGCTACAGAGCATATGTGTAGTCCTCAGTTCTAGACCATGCAACTTTTTGACCATCCATAGCTTACACTTACTCTCTGACTTTTTTGACCTTTAGAGATACTTACTAGCTTACTTTGCCTTAAATCAAGGACTCTTGTATTATTCAAAGCAGTTGAACTGAAGACAGTTAGTTTCCTTATCAATAAAACAGACAGGTTAATGGTATATGTAAATGTCTTGGAACAGCAGACTAGGGGCAATGTGCTTGGCCTTTAGAACAGTTTTCATATAAATGCAAATTGGTATGCATGCCATTCTGCTTCAACAAAGGATGCTCTTAGGCAACCGACGAGCTGCAGGAGGCTGCAAGACATTAGCAACAACTAATGTATGCATAATGACATTTTGGTATTGAAAAATGTATTCATATGAACACGGTGGCAGTTTTTGAAGAGAAAATATCCCATAAATTTCAATACATTATGGAAAATGTAGATTGTACAGGGTGTGCATTTATCTTGGTTCAAAATTAGTAAAATTGTACAAAAAAGATATTTTGGAAAAAGTATGAAGGCAGCCCATATCAGAAATCTAGATCATTTGTGGCGGAAATATAAGGCATAATTATTAAATTTTTCAGGCCTGTAGCTCAAGTGGTTTTCCCAGAATTTTTTTTTTGGCAATTACCATGATGTACTTATGTAATACATGTCTTTAACTTAAGATCAGTTAATTTTCTTCATCAAATCATCTTTTCTTCAACTTTTTCAACTTTTCACATAGTAAACATTTCAAAACACGTTTGACAACCCAAATGTCAACACGTGACGGACACTTCATCACATAAAGAAATACTTTAAAAAATACTTGTGAGAGATAAATAATAATTATTAGTCATTTCGTACTTACCTAAACTATTTAGATGAAAGTCTTGCCAGGAATTATCAAACATGTAGAGTTTGACAATCACAGAGTTGCAATTTAAATCTAAGTTTGAAAAATCATCTCCGTGTGAATCACACACCGTGACAAAACTTATTGACCTCTGAACCCTAAATTAAGGTATGGATTAACATTAACATTAAATATTTTTCACTTGATCACTATTGACATATATAAGATATATTTACATTTCAAAACAATGTGTACCTGCCAAGGCCTTTTTGGAATTAAATGAGATACATTTTGCAATTTGTAGTATTGTTTGCGTCACACACGTGACAAAGAATGCCCATTTAAGATATTTCTTTTTCTTGTATAGGAACAAGACTGCTGAAGAAATTAAGCTAATATTAGTACATGTAAAAGACCTG
Organism: Eucidaris tribuloides; assembly: GCA_001188425.1. NCBI lineage: Eukaryota > Metazoa > Echinodermata > Echinoidea > Cidaroida > Cidaridae > Eucidaris > Eucidaris tribuloides. Next base: position 14,150 of record JZLH01S0597847.1, read on the forward strand.
GGAAATAAATATCGGAAAAAAATGGGCAGCATGCATCTCTCTGATTGGTCGAAAGTGCAGCGTCGCGGACAGGACATGCTGCGACATGGGTTTTGAAATTACGTTGTACAAGTCTAAAAGTCTGTGAGTTTACAGGACTTGATGAAATATGATCTTGATACAAATGAAGCTTGGTAAATAAGGTTTACATTTCAAATTTCATAAAATATTACAGAACATGTAAATTTCATTTTTTAAGAATCACGTCGCAAATAGCTCGGAAATGCCCACCCACAAATGTTGTTTGTAGCGACAATAAGCCACGAGCTGAATTCTTTCATGCCTTTCTGCATAACCTTTGTAAATATGTTTTATGACAAATGCCAACATGGGTCTAGGTTTTGCGAGATATCCCTACACTTTTTTTTAAAAAACTTGCCTCTAAAGATGGGTTGGGTGTTAGCCTCACACCCATCCACAAAACAGATATCAAGTGCAGTCAAACCTGTCTTAGCGGCCATCTCTCGATAGCATGGATCCAACCCATCTAAAGTGGCCACTACAATGATTCCCTTAGAGATAAATCATGCCTTTACCCTAAAATAGCCGGATGCTTTACACCCATCTCACTGCAGGAGAGCGGTGGATTCCACCACCCTTTAAGATCTCCGCCATCGACCATGCGATCACACTGAAAATCGACATGCATGTTACCCAAGACGTAATGTACAAAAACTGTCTGTTTAATAACCCGGAAAAAAATTCATCTTGATTATTATTGTTTTTTGATGAAATTTCTCTGGGACACTTTTGCAATCATAAATAGCATTAAATTAATCAAGCTAAATCAGGAAAAGTAAAAGTGATCCAACATGTATGAATTTCCTTTGGGTGGCCACTCTAGACAGGTTTCACTGTACCCTCCCCCTCCCCCCTTTTTTTTTAAAAGTCATGAAAAACTGTGCCGACTGCTTTGTGCATTGCAGACATCACACATGAAACGTTCACCCCCCGCCTCCCCCCAGTCCCCACCCGTTCCTTTTAGGGGTGAATAACCTGTCCACAGCAGCCACCTATGTAAAAGACAACATTTTTTTGTTTCCGCTTGGGTAGCCACTCTAGACAGTTTCACTGTACCCCCCCCGTCCTTTTAGGGTTAAATACCTGTCCACAGCAACCACAGCTGTAAAAAGCAACATTTTTTTGTTTCCCTTGGGTAGCCACTTAGACAGGTTTCACTGTACCCCCCCCCGTCCTTTTTCGGGTTAAATAACCTGTCCACAGCACCACCTATGTAAAAAGGCAACATTTTTTTTTTCCCTTGGTAGCCACGCTAGACAGGTTTCACTGTACCCTCCCCTCCCCTCCCCATCCTTTAGGGTTAAATAACCTGTCCACAGCAACCACCTATGTAAAAAGCAACATTTTTTGTTTCGCTTGGGTAGCCACTCTAGACAGGTTTCACTGTACCTCCCCCTCCCCTCCCCCATCCTTTTAGGTTAAATAACCTGTCCACAGCAACCACCTATGTAAAAAGGCAACATTTTTTGTTTCCCTTGGGTAGCCACGCTAGACAGGTTTCACGTACCCTCCCCCTCCCCTCCACCCTCCCCCATCCTTTTAGGGTTAATAACCTGTCCAAAGCAGCCACCTATGTAAAAGAGCAACATTTGTTGTTTCCTTGGGTAGCCACTCTAGACAGTTTCACTGTACCCTCCCCTCCCCCCCCCCCTCCCCGGTTCAGAAAGACCAACTTTACAAATTCTTCATTAAGGTTAGATATGAAGGATTTGGCCATGGTTTGAGTGAAGGGCTCGGCCGGCAGGATTTGACGCTATATGTAAGTCTGAAGTGATTGTTTGGTGGAAGGCTGACCTGACGTCTCTGGAGAACCCTGGAGAAATGATAACAATTCAAATTTTAATTGATATTACTACAAATTCATGAAAATAGGCAAATTTCAATCAAACAATAACATAAATTACATGTACAAGGACAATGATCAAATTTGAAATCATATATATTATTATCACACGGCAGTGCGTCACATGATTGAGAAAAATTAAAGACGTCTTTAGAACCAAATTGTTTGAAAGATATACCAAAGATACAACAGCTGGAGTGGATCTCTTGCTGGAAGGATGGTCTCAAGTTTGTTTACTTAACCCTTGAAGTATGAGTTACGAGATATCTCGTCACAAGGTCTATGGGAAATGGTGTTAAAGCAAAAACAAATCGTCTCCAACGGGTTAAGGAAATCAAGCGTGAACATACTAGCAGTTCATTTCTCTTAAGGCCCGAGACTGATTTATCTGTCACAAGGAATACTGGTGGGAGTTATTTTTAAAATGAGTCAACTTTTGACTACACAATTTTCAGAGGAGAATCCATGCATACATGTATATGTCGTTATACTTGATTGTAGAATATTTCTACCCAATTGAGGACTACCCCGCCAGTCATGTCATTTACACGTACCCTTATTGGGGGGGGGGGGGGGGAATCACAAAATTCCAGAAGAATACAGAAATTCAAAATTTTAGAGGACAAAAATTTGAAATTACATAATACAGCAAACTGAAATTCAAAAAAACAATAAGAATCGAAAACAAATGGTAGAAATCAGTATCAAACTTGCCTGCAGTGTTTAACAAGTATGCAACGCCTCAAATGCATCATGTAACTGTAATGCCTACAGCAGATACATAAGTATTTATCATTATTATTGATAAAAGTTATAAGACATTATCGTCTCTCTCCTCCTCTTCCATCATTCTTCTTCTTCTTCTTCTTTCTTCTTCTTCTTAAACTCATTATTTACTATTAGTAATAATAGTTGTTAATAGCTATTAGTAGTAGTAGTAGTGGTGGTAGTAGTAGTATCATAATAATAACAATAATAATAATAATAATAATAATTATTATTATTATTAGATGTAGTAGTAGTAGTAGTAGTAGTAGTAGTAGTAGTAGTAGTAGTACTAGTACTAGAATCAATTAATCACTGACAATGTAACTTACGTCTTCCATCTTTCTTTGTTTTAGGGCGGGGCTTCCATCTGACTGTCTTGCTGTGCTTACTGCAACCGATCCTCCACTACCAGATGCTTCTGAATTGCACACATTTTCCTTTAAAAACACAAGAAAATTAAATCAAATTGACTAATTACTGAACTACAACTCTGGAACTTCAATGGCCACTCAAGCTGGACCCGTTTACCACCACCATTGAATTTGTGTTACTTTACAGATGGAAGGAATAGACAGCACACTCAAAACTTGCCAAAGCTCTAGATGGGATATGTACATGGCGAAGAAATAGACCGCACACTCAAACCTTGCCAAAGTTCTAGATGGGATGTGTACAGGGTGGCTCACAAAAAATAGAACAGTCACATTTACAGTTATTTCCCAAATAAATTACTCATCTTTATTTAGTTCATCTGATAGACTATTTTGGGGGGAAGTAGAACGACCCCAAGATCATCTACGTTGGATGGGTTCTTTCCATTATAAGGCTGAGATAATTTAAATTTTGTGTGCGCGTGTGTCAGTTTACGTGGAATTTTTATGGGATGCTATCAATAAGGTACGCCTCATTACCCTTTTACTGCGAGAAAAGCTGAAATGCACTGCATTGTAAGATTGCACCTAAGATGAACACTACCAAATAAAAATTAACGATCTAAGTGTTGCATTGCTCAGAAAAGAATCCACTATCAGATGAATTGAAAACAATGATTTCTCTTGGATAATGAAGGTGACAATTAATTTATATTTGATAAATCTAGTTTTATGTTTTTTCTGGGTCACACTGTATACCCCAGAATGCTTAGAACAGTTTAAAAGTTCCACTGAAAACCAGCATGTAACAAAAAAAGTACACATGTAAGCTATCCGATAAAATTTGACTCAAAGTCTCAGTTTAGAAATCAGCTTTTTGATTAATGTTTTAGCATTACTTTTATTATTAGTTGTAATACATATACTATTAAATGTTAATATTGTCATTGGTTTCATTACTATTATAAATCATTATCATCAATTTGACTCAAAGTCTCAGTTTAGAAATCAGCTTTTTGATTAATGTTTTAGCATTACTTTTATTATTAGTTGTAATACATATACTATTAAATGTTAATATTGTCATTGGTTTCATTACTATTATAAATCATTATCATCATTTTCTTCATAACAGTGATCATTATTACACCCTGCATATACTTCTTGTGATTGCTGA
>JZLH01S0597855.1:0-16995 GCA_001188425.1 Eucidaris tribuloides
TACACAACAACCAAGCGAACACAACCTCTGCCACCGCTCCCACGCCGCAAAACCAAAACAAACATTAAAAAAAGAAAACACAAAAACACTCCAGAATAAAATATCACGCCTCAACCTAAGGTTTGATAAATGAAGCCCCAACACTGCAGCCTTCATCTCCGCCCCCGTTTGCCCTGTGATCTACACCCTCTATTTCCCCAATACAGAAATCAAAACACCAAATGACGAACTATCAATACTACATTCGTTGGGAGAATGATGGGTGAGCTTACATCTCAAAACAACAAATTGATACTCTGGATCCATGTATCAGCAGAAGACATTTGATAATGCACGTCACAATTTTGTCAATTATATACTATGAATGAACAGTATGAGGAAGGAGAACGCCGCCCGAGTCCCCTAACAAGCTCTATGAAAGTGTGAGGGCGCCGCACTCGTTCATCGCTGTACTGTACAACTGTTTTACACTTCTCACCTCAATGCCAGGCAACAAACCGTGGATATAAGTCTTGATAAAGACAGTGACTGCACATCTAGTCCGTGGCCCAGTCAATTTTCATCTCCTCCTGTAGTTTCTGAAGCTCCTGCATTGATGAATTGCTTTCCTGATAGATCGAGGATGTAGGAATCTGGATAGAATGAAATAACAAATGAATGTGTTTTAAATGACTATATCACTACTGCAAAATCAGCAAACAAAATGTATGACAAACATATGGCTCTGGTTTTTTCAAGATGTGAGTCAAAACCATAAAATGCACTTTTGCCAAATACTTCATTGTGTTAGAAGACCCAAATACTACCCTTCTCTGCTACGCGTTTGCATGTAAGCCTATTAGTACAGCTAGCTTTAGCTCCCATAGCCTTAACCACTGGACACCACATTACTTCTCTTGAATATGCACCCAAATGCCAAAAAGTTTACGGAAACTTGTTCAACCTCGAAAAACACTTCGCGCTTCTTAATTTGATAATCTGCAGAAAATATAAACTATCGGCATTTTAAGAATTTGTTTACATGTTCACATATGCAAATGGAAGCCCAGAGATTATAAAGTAAGAAAGCAATTGAGATTCATTGCCCCCGCTTATGCAAAAAACAAGTGAACGCATCAGACATACAGCTGTTGCGGACGTTACATTTTCCGTTAACTTTCTTCACCATTTTACAGTATCTCATGTTCAAAATAACATTGCTTGCCTTGCATCTAACCTCTTCATACATTATAGCAGCCTCCCTTCAGCTAAATCTTCACCTAATGTACACCATTGTAAAAAACTGAGCCAATCTATCTCCCCTACCCTCTGGCCAGTCTATCCGCACGCCCGGTACGCTACTGTCAGATTTTAAACTTGAATTTCTGTTAACCTTTTTGTAACGTACCGAAATTTTTGAAAATCTCCCATGAAATTTATTGAGACCCTTGCGATAGACTACTTACAATGTATTTGCTAGGACTACCTCTCCAAGGAATTACTAACATGTGAAAAAATCATAAGGTCGCTTATTATTTTGTTCAACAGAACAAATACAACATTTCTGTTAACTTCGGTAACGTGCCGAAACAAAAAATTAACTTATTTTTCTGTAAGCGTAAGCTCAACATGAAAATTTGATTATCAAACAAGAATTAATGAAAGTGGGTCACAATGCTATGCCCGCCATTAGTGATGGAATTGAGCGTATTAGGCAGTATATCAGAATTGCTATCTCTCAGAAAATAATGTTCCTCGCGCACGTTACCACTCGTCATCATTGTTTTTAACATGTTAATTGTGCATATTTTGATTTTCACAAATATGATACAAAAGGATCACAAGTTAACTTAATTGATCAAATTGGGCCTGTGTCAGTCATGAACTTCCAAATCAAAATATTGAAGGGTTGTTAATGAATTCGGAGTCATTGCATCAAAATTGATTGACCAAAATAGCTTGTAAGTTTTGCTGTGCTTTTACAACAATCAATCTCCCATGAAACAGACCACAAAAAAATTACATGAGTTCATAAAATAATTAAATTGTACTCTTACATATTGTGCACAATCTAAAAGAAATGTACAAAAGATTTGTTCTGTAATTCTTTGCCTTTGATGCAGCCTTTAATAGCCAGTAGGATGTGCTAGTTGATCAATTTTGTTTTGGACGTACAGGCCACCTCGTTACATAATCTTACAAGGCGCCTATATCTTTCTAATTAAAATAGCAATAGTCACGTGGTTTATTGCTAGCAAGCCACAAATGTAATGACTCCAGTAAAAAAAATGAGGTTTTCCCTTTCTTTACAAGAATAAGTTCCATTTCTGGGCATTGGAATGGAATGTAAAGCTTCTGAAGAAATGCTCCGTCGTTACAGGATGGAAATGTTGCAACGCCAGGAGGATGATATAAAATTGGCCACATGTAATGTCGATTCTACACCCTATGACCGGTGCATGGCAGAGGCCTATCCCACTCACTGCTTGTAATTGTCTTTGATATAACATCTCCAAACAAGAAAATGTTGACAAAGTTGAACATTCTGTAACGTCCGAAACACTATGATTCTGATATTAATTGCCTTTTTTTTGCCTTTATAGTAATGAAAAGTAAATTAGGCTTTTGCCTTGCCTTTACTGACAAGGGTTTATGAAACCATGTACTGCTATCTATGAAGAACTGATTTATTTTGGAACTGGGCATCCACCACTAGTAAAAGCAACTCGCTAAAGAACTTTTCAAAAAGCTTGACATCATTCTATCGCAATAATGCCTACATGTAACCTTCTTAAGGAATTGTATGGTAAAAATATAACCAACTACGAAAAGATTGATATAATTATGTGAAAAAAAATTATCCTGTCTGAAAAATAATGACTACCATAGAAGTTCAGATTAGAGCTTTTTTTCAGGACTGTGAGAAAACTTGCAGAAACCCCTTAAAACCAGTTATTACCAGCAAAGAACTTGAATGGTTCCCCCATAAATATTTATGAATGATATCACTAACTGAAAATTATTTGACAAATTGCATAACAAGAAGTACTAACCGCCAACGGTAATTATTTCAAGAGTTTTGCTATATTTTGGGGGAAACATTTTATTGTCTAGTACTCTAGTGTGATAACCAACTCATGCTCTTGATAGCTGCATAGCAATGGTTGTCAACTATACATGACATGTACATGTACATTGTAGGTCTGCCACTACACACAGCACAGAGATATTTTTAATTGGGCTTGAACCAACATGCAGCCAGTGCTAGATCTACATTATATTTTACCTTTTTTTTTAAAGTGACCTACTAACTTATTACTTCAAAAAGTTTGTTTCCTTTCTACCGAGTCCACCGAAATAAATTTGTACTGTGAACTGAAAAAGGCCGCTACATGTAAAAAACTAAAGTATGAGAAAATTCAGCCCACAGACTAATCGGACCAGTTAGGACAATTATTTGTTTTATGCCTTTTAATCATTACTGAGTTGGAAAGGAAAAAGTCAGTGATATTATATTAAGTAGACCCACCATTCTAAGCGAAGTTTTCAGAATTTCATACAATGCTCAAGAAGCATGATCAAATCCAGTTTCACATTTCCTAATTTGGAAGCGCATATCATCCGCCAAACACGGGTATTTTACATGTGGTGTATATCATTCCATCACAGGATTTCAGTTCATAAGTAACATAAACATGCAAGTGTATATCTTGCATTTTGCATGTGTGAGATAGTTAATGCAATGGGCAAAATTATTCACACCTTGTAATTATGAATAAAAATGGCCCCGTAATCTGGGTTCAGGTGTGATTTGTGGCTATTGCTTTGACATACCATTAGATAAATCAAATATTGTCAGCATTTCTGTATCACAAATAAGAGATTTCTTTTTTGCGATTTATATTTACAATCTTACATAATGTTATAGTGGTACATACATCAAATTATTTTTAAACACTTGCATTTATGTAGACTCAAGTACATTATTCAACTGACATATTCATTTAGAGATTTTATGCTAGAAAATCTTGGAGTTAAAAATGGGGGGGTGTTAAAACATATTTCCATTTTTTTTCTCTTCCTTTTCCAGGGATGGTAAAAATTGGTAAAAACAGTGGCAACTAGAGCAATTCGGCTGCGCGCAGCCGATGTTACTCGTGGATGCCTCGCACCCCGTTCAATTTCCAAACTTTGAATGTTGACGGGGCATTCCGTAACCTTTTGGACCGATTCAACGTTGAAACCATTTTTTCCAAATTTATGGCCATGAATACTATTGACCCAATTACATCAATATCTGAGAAGCTTGTTCTCAAAGTTATCAGTAGGGTAAAATATTAAGTATGGGCGTTGTCGACCTTTGGACCCGTTAAACCCCAAATATGGATCACTTCATTGGCTACCTTTTATAAACACTTCACATGTAATTCACCCAGTTACATCATATCCGATAAGCCGTTCTCAGTGTATATGTGGTAAAGACACAAAGTATGAAGCCTTAGTGAGACCTTCGACCTTTGACCTTTTAACCCTGAAATATGATTGTTTCATTGGTACACTTATGATACGATACTTCACTCAAACTAACATCAAACTCGACATCCATTGTTACTTACATGGTAATGAAACAAATCAGACATCTTCAGCCTGTGAGCCTTTGACCTTTCAGCTCCAAAATCTATCAGTTGCATTGGTGCCTCATAATACATACTTCACGCTGACCAGCCGCCTCTCAAGTAATCATGTAAAGAGCCCAAATCAGACATATTTAGCCTTGGTGCCTTTGACCTTCAGCCTTCCAAATCTAATCAGTCTTTTTGCGCTGCCTTATAATACATACTTCACCCAAGTACATGACAATCGACCAGCCGTTCGTGCAAGATTATCCCCGCAGTCGGGTACACGAGCCAAATCAGGACATGATTTTAGCGCCGGATGACCTTTGACCTCTTGACTTTGCAATAAAATTAATCCGTTCATTGTGTGGCTCATAATACTACTGCACAATTACATGAAAATTCAACTGCCCGCTCGCTTCTCAGTTATCGTGCGTAATGAGCCCAAATCAGACATATTTAGGCCGCCGTGACCTTTGCTGACTTTTGGCACCTTTCAAGCTCAAAATCTAATCAGTTCATGGTGGCTATAATATATACTTCACCATTTTGTTATTTACAATCGGACAGCTGCTCTCAAGTTATTACGGGTAACGAACCCAAATCAACATTTTAAGAACCGGGTGACCTTTGACCTTTTGACCTTTTGAACTTCCGAATCTTAATTCAGTTCATTTGGTGGTCATAATACTACTTCACCCAGTACATGAAAATTCAACTAGCGGTTCTCAAGGATATCGCGGTAAGAGCCTAAATCGACAATATATTTTAGGCCCGGGTGACCTTTTGACTTTGACCTTTCAGCCTCCAAATCTCAATCCCGCTTAGTTGGTGCCTTATGAATAATACTCTCTCACCCAGCTGTGCACCTTCCAACAAGCCGCTCTCAAGTTATCACGGTAACGGCCCCAATCAGGACATATTTTAGGCCGTGACCTTGGACCTTTTGACTCCTTGAAACTCCAAATCTAATCAGTTCTTTGGTTGCTCAATAATACATACTTCACCCAAGTTACATGAAATTCAACTCGCCGTTCTCAAGTTTATCGTGGTAACGAGCCAAATCCAGACATATTTGCGCCTGGACTTTGACCCTTTCAGCTCCAAATTACATCAGTTCATTGGTGCCCTCGCATAATACCATACTGTCATCCCAAGTTAACAGGTGACATCCGACAAGCCCGCTCTCAAGTTATCCACGTCCCAGGTAACGAAGGCCCAAATCAGACATAATTTAAGGCCTGGTGACCTTTGACCTTTGACCTTTGTCCGGCTCCCAAAAATCGAATCAGATTCCATGGTTGGCTCAATAGTACAACTTGGTCCCAGTTACATTCAAAATCGCGATCGGGGGTCTCAAGTTATCGCGAGCAGCCGCAGGTAACGAGATCCGGTTAACGGGACGGACAACCCGAAACATAATGCCTCCGGAACTTCGTTGCGGAGGCCCCATAAAAAATTTCCTGAGAAAAATACTGCTCAACATTGATTGAAATAGATTTGATTTTTGATAATAAAATGTTAAGCAATGTGTACACGTCCGAAGCAGATATACGGTGAATGTTTTCCATTACTTCCTTCTGTATATGTATCCATTGGATACTAGCTTACAACTAGTAAGTTGACTAATATTAGCCAAGGGGGTTTCATACTGTTAATACTTTGTACTGTCCTAATAGAGAATTTATTTAATTTTGTTAGCATTAATTAATATAGTATGTTTACATGATTTTCAATCAATTTACCAAATAATTTGGAACCAATTAATGGTAAAAGTTGTGATCAGTTCAGTACATCTTTGCTTAAATTATCCATAAGAACTCACAAGATGTAAGATTTGAAGCTTGAAAGGTACACTCTACGTTAAAAATCTGGTATGTTAACATAATCGTAACTTCCGAAACAACTTGGAGTCAAAAGTGAAGTCATACAACATGCCTGAAATTTTTCTCTTCTTTTTTTGGTTCCAAACATTACCTAGTATAGCCAGTTACCACAACATGAGGTAAGTTTTGCACTACGACTGCCATTATGTTATTTAGCAAAGAACTTTAAAATGACGTTTCTCATATTTTCCACATTTTTTTGTTTGCAAATGCATTACCGAGTACCTTGCTCAGGGCGAAGAAGCCAAATTCCGGTATCAGTATTTCTTTGAATCGTGCTCTTTGATATAGTATTTGAACATGGTGACAAGGATAACATGAGTGTTGCGAGACGCTTGTATACAACCTTTTTTATGCTTCAAAAACTTTCAAATGCAACATGTTTCTGCCACTGTAACATGAAATCTGGCGTAAGATTAAGCTCCAGTTCTGGTCATTTTCAGTAAATTGAAGGTTTGTCATGTCATATCTTAAAATTCCAAATTGGTCTCTGATAGTTTCATTTTTATCACTCTTGGTTGACACTTTTCTTGAACCTCTTGACAAAAACCAGAGCCATATACATTATATTCTACGATACTGTCCGCCCAGTGCATATCATACCAGATACCATTGACTAAAACCACTATATATGTACAATGACAAATAAAGTATACACAATATTACAGGAATAACGTTAAACAGGCGATATTAGGAACAAAATGTTCATTTTTCTATATTTATTACTCATTACACCTACTGTTACTATATGTCATCATCATTGTTATCATATCATAATTTATCATTATTCATAGCCATTATTATTAACATGAGTATTATCACAGATTTTTTACCGTGTGATTATTAAGTGCACTAGGATGATCCAAACGAAAACAACGGCAATGCCATGTATGTTTCAGCCTACTTTATGCACAATCCGATACTAGGCTATATTGACTTTCATGATTGCTGAACTATACATGTGACCTTAACCTCCAATATCATTGACCCGTGTTCCGTAAGGCATCTAACATAAGTTTGCGTTTCATAACGGGCAAACCGTCTCAAAAGTTGATTCAAGTTTTCATAAGTGTTTAAGTTGATAAGTTATAAGTGATCCTTGACTCACTCCACCTTGGTGGCCCGCAAAAAAAAAAAATGATATTCATTGCCAAATTAAAGGATTTCCCCTAAGAGATAAATCAAACAGAAGAAACTTCCAGACTACATTATATGACAAATTGTAAATAAAGGACAATAGTGGTAAAAATGACAGAATAACTCGTGAACATTATTGTTTTTCAATTGTTTGACTTTACTTTTGAAAACTAGTTCCAAGATAACGCTGGGTGCATGTTACAAATATGAAACAGGTACAGACACTGGAATTTTGTGAATGGCGTAGTACTGACATAACTTCAGGACTTTCCACTGATTTTGGCCACCAAACAAACTTCAGCAAATATTGCACCCCTGGTTGACATGAATGGGAGACAATGACAAGACTTTATTCACTTTTCTGAAGTTGTATATGATATGTGTCAAAATAGATTCAACAACAATGTTGAAGGTTGTAAGCACAGCTTATTAGCAAAGAAATTATCACATAGCATGAGTTCATAAAAAATTTCTCATAGATATTGACACTTCTCAATGTCCTTGCACTGTCCATGTATGTCTACTGACAGCTAACTTCTACAGAAATGTAATAGTGCATCGGAAGAACTCATTCATACCCTTTCTCTTCCTTTATTCGCCTGCCTATGAAAGACGCGGCGCCCTTTAACACCTGCAACCAACTTGCTGGTTGGTTCATATTGGGGGGGGGAGGCGTTGTCTCTGACAATGCTCAGGATCAAACAAGTACACAAACCAAATAAGCGTCCTCAGTTTGGTGTATCCCACAGATACTTCAAGACGATGACAGATCACAACATGACTAGACAACTTCCTGACCACTGATAGGGTGTGCTTCAAGCCCTCCCCCCCCTCCCTTCCACAACATCCTGAGTGTTCACTGACACAGATTTGCCAAACAACCACACAGGGTAGGTCATTAATCTTGAATTTTACACACAAAGTTTAGATGACCAGCTTGTACTGTACCCATAGGCTTGGCATGCTGGGTTTGTTTATAATTGCGGGCATGTGTACGCGGTGACAGGCCTGTGTACATTGCATATATGCGCACATAGTAACTTAGTATTTCGGCAAATGTGTCATGTACCATTACTTTTTTCCATATACGGGCTCTCTTGAAGCTTGAAAAGTGTCAATGATGAAAGTGGCAGTTCATTCATTAGCAGACCAACTGGAAAGAATGCTACCAAAGTACACTCTTCTTACTACTATGTATGGTATGTATGTATATTATCCTTGCTGATTTTTGAAGGTTATGTCATTTTATGTCGTGTCTTTACACAATATGAAGGCCATGAACTTATAGGTATTGTTTTGTAGGTCAGAGCATTACTCTTGTTATGCGGTCTCAAGAAGGGGTCTTATTTCATCTTGAAGAGGAAAAATTGCATTACATTTTTACTCCTAGCTGTATCATCCCACACTGTTATATGTGAGGGTGCCTGTACACACGATGACCAGCGCCCCTTAAGGATGGAGTGATAGGCGTGATCTGAGCTGGAATCAACTTCTTTCAAAGCCTTGATCCATTCCTGTGTCTTCTCCATAATAACCGATTGTACTTTCTCTTGGTTAACACTACCTTCCTCCTATCAAATACACAAAGAATAGTGTGTGTGTGTGTGTGTGTGTGTGTGTGTGTGTGTGTGTGTGTGTGTGTGTGTGTGTGTGTGTACATGGGTGGTAACAAATGTGTTTGAAAATATTGGAAGAATTGTCACTTTCAATGATCAGTTTTCTTTGATAAACATGAAGAGTGGTTGACACCTTGCTCCAATATTGTTAACTGTATGTGAGCAAAAAATAAAGGTGGATAGTAGGTCCATAATGCTTCCTATTTTCTTGAAGGTCAGATTCTGTGTTAATCTAGTTTGTTGAGGAAGCAAATATTCTTTGTTCTGCACTGAAAAAAAACAATGTGTGAAAAATAATCACATGAAATCATTATTATTATTATTATTATTTTATTCGGCAGCATACAGATATATACAGATAAAAATAAAGAATTTGTTACAATTAAAGACATATTGCAATATAAATCTTGATATCAGATGCACCCGGGCATGCCGCCAGGGTTTGGAAAAAGTTAACTTAATAACTGTGTCCGCAGACCTTCCTCCCCTTACCAGACCGGGTGCATCTGATATCAATTAAATTACACATGTGTAAAATATATAACATAGATGAAAAATAAAATATAAATACATTCAATACATTAATACATACCCAACGGGCAAGTACCATCGGCAAAATAATAATAATTTATGTAAAATCGGTAATATTAAAGAAGGTGCATTAAAGATAGCAAATGGTTGATGAATTTAAAAATAAATACATCACCTCAGATTAAAAATGTATCGATAATGTAGGTAACAGATAATGTATAACAGATCATTACTATAGCATAACAGTATAAACTGACATTTAGAAAATAATTATTGCCATGTACTGTGACGGATAAGTCCAGTATACATGCAGTGTCTACTGAGTATAAAGACAAACAATTGTTAATATGAAACAAGTTTTGCTTCTACTCCCTGGTTTCTAAAGACTAATTTTTCTTTATTAAAATTTTTGTTTTAATTTTCGAAAAACTTATGGCCAACTTTCAATGATGAAAGCATTTACTGGCATTCGACAATATTTACATCAAACTAAAGTTAAGATATGGTTTTTGCCTGTGTGTCTTCTGTGGAATGCAATCCACATTAATTTACTAGAAAATAAACATTTTGAAACACTGATATTGTTTGTCATTAAGGTCTATATTTCTTCAGTGTGCTGGCAAACATGCCTCCATCCCTGGGGACCAAATGTTTTTAGCTTAAAAATTCAAAGGAGTAACTTACTGCAGTTTTGGCAAGATATTCATCTGGAATGCTAGATCGATTCCGGATGACATTGTACATAGTAGGTTGTGTCAAGGCAGGCTCATCTAGTTCGTTATGGCCCCACCGACGAAAACACAGGAGGTCAACAATGACATCTTTACGGAATCGCTGCCTGTAGTTCATTGCAAGTCTGCAGGCTGTCACAACATCCTGTAGATTAGAGTAAGAGAAGTAGAAATTAACAAATATTAAATTAGATAGAAATTAGATTAAATGGAATTTAGCATTACACTTCATCACAACACTTAAATTCCTAGATGAAAGCAATTAAACTTATGTACTTCAGCAAGGGTGAACTGAACACCTTGGGTGCCATCAGCCCACCGGTGCGCTGAGAAGACAATCAGTTCTATACTACTTAATTTGAATGACAAACGTCACTGAAGTTCCTACCAATGATGTTCATCATAAAATGAAGACACACTGAATCAACTAAATGAGTTAAAAAAAGTCTTAATTCAACAGAACTTGGATTTTTATAGAGAAACATACATTATTGAAAGGTTATACACATACATGTAAGTTCAAAACAACCCAAAACCCAAAGTGTATATGTTTAAATTTAATTAGTAAATACAGTATATTTAAATCATCTTTGTGCATTGGCTTCTTTTTACAGAAATCTAGAGACAGAATTTATAGAAATATTACAAAAATTACAAAAAATATATACCTCAGGGTCATTGCCGTTCACATGTATACAAGGATTTCCATTTATTTTGGCAATGTCACTGCAGTAGGGAGAAGAGCGTCCTCGTTCTGCGGGTGTCGTAAAGCCTAGTTGGTTGTTAACGATGAGATGTATGGATCCGCCGACGGTGAAATGAGGCAAGTTGGTGAGACTGAAAGATTCAGCCAGGACTCCCTTGAATATAAAAAATATGATTAAGTTTTATCACAAGTACGGCAAAGGCAAATTCAAGCCTTTAAACATATTTATTACAGTAGATGTCCGGGGGAAACCCTATAGACCAAGGGTCCGATAGACCAATTTTCCATTAATGGTATTGGGTCCAATAGACTGACATTGAAGAGGGTCCATTAGACCGATTTTTAAACAAGGTCCGATAGATTGATTACTAGAAAGGGTCTAATAGACTGAGGGTCCGATGCACTGATTATCGAAAATGATCCCATTGACCAATCGTCTATGGACCCTTTTTAATAATTGGCCTATCAGACCCATTCAATAATCAGTCAATTTAACCCTCTGTCTAAATGACCCACAATCTTTCAGAATCAGACCTTTCTCGATAGTCAGTCTATCGGACTGTAAGCAGACGTTCAGCCACTGTTGGATGTATTTTTTCCTTATCAAGAATGTTTTATCACACTGAAATCTAAATTCTGTAACTCAATTTTATCTTATAACAAAATTGTCATCAGGAGATTTTGCACACATGATGACATTGATGATGATGAAGATGGGATAAGAACGACAAACAGCTACTCACGACTCAATCAGCAAAAGAGTTGTGTGATCATAGAAGGTTGATGCACATGATATTTTTATACACTTTTTCAATTACTGGAATCAAATAAAAAGTCTAAATGTCAAATTTATTTTTATGTTTTTTCTTTGGATAACTCTAGGTAAACTGCTGATCCAACACACTGTCCAAAGGGAATACATGAACATTTCTAGGTAACAACTTTTGAGTTCATTTTCATATTTAATTGCATTTCTAGATTTATTAAAGTAATTTTCAAATGCAAGGCTTACTACAAATGAAGCAAATATCCATGGGATATACCATTTGCTTTGCAGGGGGTTAGGTTGTCAAACAGGGAATATCAGAATTACTTGAGCTGGAAACGATGCATCGCCATGAAGGAGGACGTTGAGAACTGTATCACCCTGGCAGGATGTAGCGCCCTCTGGGGCATAGTCACCTTCTCGTTTAGTCCGCTGACGTCCTCTAGTTTTACCCATCCCCACAGGAACATTGGCCTGCACACAAGAAAGGATATGTAACAATCAAAGCATTTCAAATTTCAATAGGGTTTGCCCAATCATACCTGGTACCATTGTTTAGTAATTGAAAATTAATTTAATGCTACAGAAGGTTTTATGAAAAACTAATGTCATAGTACTGTTAACCTGTTGGAGACTAGACACGAGATATCTTGTTGCAGGTCTATGGGAAATGCTTGTTTATGCAAATCAAACTGTCTTCAACAGGTTAAAGAAAATTCCAGGCTGAAAGCAAATTGTTATGAATACAAGCAGACAACTCATGTTAAAAATTTAAGAAAAATCTGACAAATATGACAGGTTTATCAAGTTTTGATCCTCCTTACGATCAATACAGATTGGCAACACTATTTGTCCTATGTGATTAGCTCTCTATGTGTTTTGTACTCAAAATGTCACTAAATTTTCATTTTCTCTGCAGAAAATCTCTTCATGTCTGTATATATGGTGAGGTGTGTTAATGCACAACATTCAAGAAAATGACAATTATGTTGTATTTTGCATACAAAAAATGGACATTTGCTCACAATGATGTCACAATGTTGCCAATTCTGCAATGATCTTTTAGAATTTCAAAATATTTATATGTATTCATGCACATACGTCAGTTTTACTTGATATACAACAACATGCAAAGACCAGCTGGAAGTAAGTCTAAAATACATGAATAAACATAAATCAACTAATTATATTAAAAGCTTATTGTGAAGAGACTAAAGACAGGGATCACATCTTAGGTCCTACAATACCTCAAGATGAGACGGATTTGGGAGAAGGGTGACGTGAAGAGAATGACCATCCACATCCAAATCCACAGTGGTCCCTGTATAGATAAAATTGATAACAATATCAATGGATAAAACCATTAACAAAAATGCACAAAACTAATTTGCTGTGATGTGATTTGAATTTAGGATTGAAAGGCATATTTCAATGGATACATAAGATGCAGTCCAAACTGATATCTTGTAAAATTAGACTACTGTCTGCTTTGTTTTTGTAGTAACAAAATTGTAAGGTTACAAAATGCAGTTACTATGGCAACATCCTGTCAGACAAACACAGAAGCAGATGTCTTGCATGGCTACACATCAAGGCCATAATGTGGAGCAGTTTTGTTTGAATTGCTTGAAAACTGTGGTAGTAATTTGATGATCTTAAGGTATTGGCTAACATTTACCACAGTTAAAAAAATCTGAGCCACATGATTCCCCATGCTACCAGTGTCTTTGATGAGGCCTAAAAATGAAGCCCTGAAAAAATTGTATTTCAAAATGATGATTTAGTGCTTCAAAAAAATGAAAATAGTAAGTTGACCGGATTCACTTGCCCATTTCCTCCCATAGACTTACTGTGTGTACACGTAGGCTATTAAAACTCGCCCCGAGTTTTAATTGTTTATTCATGCATAACTTGCCATTGGCAGTGTAACTTTCCAAACTTTTGTATTCTAGTGTGTTTATTTGTCCATTTGAACACTACTATGTACCTCAGATATCAAAGTTTGACAATTTTTTTAATTTGAAGCTTCACAATGTTAGCCATCACTTTAAGAAAATTCAACATTTGAAACTTATCTAAAAACAGGGTAGTCTCTTCAGCAGAGATGGAGTCGAGTCCGGCCTTGAGGCCAGATTTTGCCAGCCTTGGCCTTGGCCTCAGACTGAGTCACATGTACGAAGTCTATGTGAGAACTTTTTTTCTAGCGGCCTCATGACTCAGAACAGTCGGCCTTGGCTCCATCCCTGCTCTTCAGTGACAAACACTGTTCTCCCAGAGGGTCCTGCAATGACTATCAATATAGTTGGCCCAGGTCCCTATTTCACTCTTAGGTGCAGAACAGCAAGGTGGATAAATTGCCTTGTTGAAGGATGGACGTGCACGTGGCAGGAATCATACCCAGCATCTCACGCATGAAAGGCAGAAAACAATCCACTAACATCACCACACCTCCACCTAATTAAGACTTGTACATCAAATTCACAAATAGATAACAAATAATCAATGAAATCCATCACTTGACTTACATAAATGTGTTGGTATGTCTCCTACACACTGCAGGCTGGGTGGGTACTCTGGCAGCCCCTTCATCTTCTTCAGCATGACAGTGAGGGGGAAGCCCAGTTGACCAACGAGGAGGGGGAGGCGGCCACGATGTGGCATGGCCAGGATAATATCCTCAATTCCATCTGAATGATAGGGAAGAGGGGGAGGAGGAGAGAGGGAAGAGAGAGAGAAGAGGGTGAAGGTCGGTAGAAATTGACATTCTGTGATGGGCAAGAAAACAGATAAGATATCCACATGCAATCAATCTACCACTACACACACACACAACTTTAGGCCGCCGTCATACCTAGCCAATTTGGTTCACCAGAGCAATACCGCAGGACAAATTTGTTGATTTGGGGGAATCGATACTAGTATGGCAGCGCAATGGTATCACACTGTTAAGAATGCAGTACATCTTCAGGACACCGTCACAACATTGGGGACAAATTTAGCAATGGCATTCTGAACGTGCTCAAAGATTTCTGCTATTGCGTTATTGGAGTGAGCAATGGGACAGCATGATGGTTTTGTTAGACAAAGTGTTCTGTTAATCTCAACAACTCCCTTCTGAACTAAAGTGACCATTTGTTCAAAGTTAATTTGAAAACAGTTGATATAAAATGTTGTTGTTCTGCAAGTACCCAATCGAATTATCTTCAAGGCCTGCATGGTGCAAGTGTGCAAATTTCAAGCTAAAAGCTAAGATTATGGGTACGGCAGTTTGGCTATATGACTTTTAACCTTGGTTTTCACACGGCACTGCAGCCAGCTCTTGCTAGCAAGCTAGTTGTGTGATGTTGACACACAAGGTGGAATTCTTGGTTGCAGCTTGCTGTTGGGGGTGCACGCCATTATTTGTGAATCAACAATATTATGAAATACTTTTTTTAGTGTCAATTTACCATCAACAGCCTGTGAGAAGAGTTGGGGAAAGAATGCCATCATACTCTCAGCACCTGCTCCTCCATGCCGCTTCACTGTTGTGAACTTGGTGGCTAGGAACTGGTCAAATGCCTGTACATAAAACCAACACAGTATAACACTAAATGAAGGTATACAAACTGAGTGATAGTCACATATAGTATCAATTTCCTGAAACTGCAGGAAAGTATAATAGTGATAAAGAGGTGTGAGACTTACGTGAAGTAATATTCACTAATATAAAAAAATTTTTTGTTATATCTCCAAAGAAATCTATCAGTTTCTGAACTTTCTGTACTGGATTGTATTGAAGGGCTTGTGAATAACATATCTGTAGTTAATGCCATGTCCATACAAGTGACTGTCCCTGTGATATAATGAGACTTGTATTTATCTGCAGGCAGTTGCTCCGGTGACAGTATCGCAGAGGACAAAGGGTTAGGGTTAGGGTTGTCAATGGGTTTCCAGTTCAGAATAGGGATGGCTTTATGGTTAGGGTTGTCAATGGGTTTCCAGTTCAGAATAGGGTTGGCTTTATGGTTCGGGTTGCCATTGGATTTCAGTTCAGAATAGGGTTGGCTTTATGGTCAGGGTGCCATTGGATTTCAGTTCACAATAGGGATGGCTTTATGGTAAGGGTTGCCATTGGATTTCAGTTCAGAATAGGGATGGCTTTATGGTAAGGGTTGCCATTGGATTTCAGTTCAGAATAGGGTTGGCTTTATGGTAAGGGTTGCCATTGGATTTCAGTTCAGAATAGGGTTGGCTTTATGGTCAGGGTGCCATTGGATTTCAGTTCAGAATAGGGTTGGCTTTATGGTAAGGGTTGCCATTGGATTTCAGTTCAGAATAGGGTTGGCTTTATGGTCAGGGTTGCCATTGGATTTCAGTTCAGAATAGGGTTGGCTTTATGGTTAGGGTTGCCATTGGATTTCAGTTCAGAATAGGGTTGACTTTATGGTTAGGGTTGCCATTGGATTTCAGTTCACAATAGGGTTGGCTTTATGGTTCGGGTTGCCATTGGATTTCAGTTCAGAATAGGGATGGCTTTATGGTAAGGGTTGCCATTGGATTTCAGTTCAGAATAGGGTTGGCTTTATGGTAAGGGTTGCCATTGGATTTCAGTTCAGAATAGGGTTGGCTTTATGGTTATGGCTGCCATTGGATTTTAGTTCAGAATAGGGTTGGCTTTATTGTTAGGTTGCCATTGGATTTCAGTTCAGAATAGGGATGGCTTTATGGTAAGGGTTGCCATTGGATTTCAGTTCACAATAGGGTTGGCTTTATGGTTCGGGTTGCCATTGGATTTCAGTTCAGAATAGGGTTGGCTTTATGGTTAGGGTTGAGGTTAGTGTTAGTGTATGAAATAATCGCTGGAGCAATAGTCACCGGACCAAATGTCATACACCCGCATTTTTTCTGTTGGAATTTTCACAGGACTAAATAAATTGTCCACGAAAACTTTACTTTAATGTCATCAATGACAAGTATAAATATGTTTGCATGCACCAGTAACAGACTGTTTTCTAAGCAAAACTAGAAACAAGGTAGTAGAAAGA
>JZLH01S0597866.1:0-10696 GCA_001188425.1 Eucidaris tribuloides
AGATTATGAATTTATCCCCGGGGGGGGGGGGGACCTTTTTCTTCTTCGATTATATAGCGACCTCTTCGTCGATTTTATGACTTTATGATATATACGTCCGTTCCATACATTATGAATAGCGACCTTTCTTGATTATCGAATAACGACCCTGTTCTTTGATTATGATAACGACCCTCTTACTCGATTATGAATAGGACCCTCTTTACGATTCATGAATAGGACCTCTATCTGTCAGGATGAAAACGACCCTCTTTTTCGATTATTGAATATGCGACTTATTTTTGATTTATGAATACGACCCTCTTATTTGATTGATGAATAGCGACCTCTTGTTTTGATTCTGTAATAGCGACCCCTCTTTTCATGATTATGAACTACGCCTTTCTTTGATTATGAATAGCGATGCTTCTTATTGGATTATGAATGCGACCCTTTACTCGATTATGAAAGGACCCTTTTATTGATTATGATAACAACCCTTCCATGCATTTATGAATAGCGACCCTCTTTTATGATTATGAATAACGACCTTCTCATAATTATGATAGCGGCACCCTCTACTCGATTATGAATAGCGGACCCTCTTTTATATTATGGATAAGACCCTTCCATACCATTATGAATAGTGACCTCTTACGTCGATATGAATTAGCGACCTCTTCTCGTTATGATATGCGACCCCTTTTACGATTATGAATAGACCTCCTTCTTCATTTTATGACTAGCCGACCCTCTTTTTCGATCATGATAGCGACCTTTTACTGCTTTTTATTTGATAGCGACTCTTATATTTGATTATGAATGCGCCCTTTTTTGTATGATAGCGACTCTTTTATGATTATGAATAAGACCCTTTTCTTTGTTATGAATAGCGCCTCTTATTTGATTATGCAATAGCGACCCTCTTACGTCGATTATGATAGCGACCCTCTTTCGATGATTAGGAATAGGCGACCTCTTCTTTGATTTGACCGTAGCGAGCCCTATGTACTCGTTATAGTAGCGACCCTCTTTTAATGATTATGTATACGACCCTTTCATACTTATGTATAAGGCCTGGACCCTTTCTTTGATTATGATAGCGACCTCTTATTTGATTATGACTAGCGACCTTTCTTCCATTATGCTAGCGATCCCGTCTTTTTCAGATTATGAATAGCGACCCTTCTATTTCGATTTATGAATAGCGCCCTCTTGTATGATTAATGATAGACGACCCTCTTATTTGATATGATGCGACCTCTTTTCGATTATGATAGCGACCTTCTTTTATGATGATGAATAACGACCCTTTTCTTGCTTATGATAGCGACCCTCTTTTCATTATTGAATAACGACCTCTGCTTCATTATGGACTGCGACCTCTTTTTCGATTGATGGTAATAGCGATCCCTTCTTTTATGAATATAATAGCGACCTTTATTTGATTTGAATAGGGCACTCTTTTTGATTATGAGATAGCGACCTCTTCGTTATGATTATGATAACGACTCCTTTCTTTGATTTATGATAAGCGATCCTTTTATTTGATTATGAATAGCGACCCTCTTTTTCGATTATGAATAGCGACCTCCTTTTTGATTATGATAACGACCTTTTCTTTGATTAGTGAATAGCGACCTTATGATTATGATAGAACCCTCTTTTACGATTATGAAAAAAGACCCTCTTTCTTCATTTGATACTGACCTTTTTCGATTATGAATTAGCGACCCTCTTTTTATGTTATAGGAATATTATGAGCGACGCTTATTTTTATGATACTTCTGTATGATAGCGACCCTATCTTTTGATTTATGAATAACGACCTTTTCTTGTATGATTAGCGACCCCTTACTTCAATTATGATAGGCGACTCTTTTACGATTATGAATAACGACCCTTCTCATACTTATGACTAGGAGCCCTTTTATTCGATTATGAATAGCGACTCTTATCCTTATGACTAGAGGACCCTCTTTTTTCGTTACTGCTAGCACCTCTGTCTTCGATTATGATAGCGACCCTCTTTTTTCTTTGATTTGAATAGCCGACCCTCTCTTGATTATGAATAGCGACCCTCTTCTCTTCCATTATGTCTTAGCGACCCTTTCTTCGATTATTGATAACGACCTTATGGATATTGACCTTTGTGAATATGATCCTCTTCTCCTATTAGATAGCGACCCTCATCTTTGTTATGAAGTGACTTAATGTTTAATGACGCCCAATTTGGTAGTTATGATAGGACCCTTTATGACTTATTATGTTATAGTGACCTTATGACTTATTTGAATAGGGCGTCCTTATTTTTATTGGACCTTTCTTTTCGATTATGATAGCGATCCTCTTGTTTTATATTATGAGTGGCAATTCCCTATCGAATAATGGTCCTTATTCAGTTTATGTATATGACCTTTTTCTGTATGAATTAGCGACCCTTCAGGTATAGGATATTACACGTTATGAATAGCGGCCTTATGAAACGATGTTCTTATGAATAGTGTCGTCTTATGCTAGCGACATTATCCCCGCAACATGACACAAAGCAATTCAAAAGCTCGCAAAGTTGTAGCTGTACATGTACCTGTTCAAAATCATTTTAGTTCTATGCACTGATTATCTCGATGTTATGATTGAACGAGCGAATAGTAACTGCTGCCGCAGTAATAGTGATCTATTGCCATTGTGGCCTGAAGTGAGCGCTCACAAAATATGTTGAGCTATCTTTCCGGGTACAAACTTCTGACATTTTGCGAAAAAAAATTACCGTTTGTTCTGAAATTCAATGTTCTTTCCACGGCTATTTCGCAGAGAGTGTGTTATTCTCATTCGAAAGCGTGCCTCCCGACTCATTCTGCAATGCGAATCAAATTATATTTTTCTCTAGCTCGAGATCTGTGAAACTATCCCTAAATTAAAAAAAAAAGTCGTCAGGAAAAAATGCTTAAAATACCCCATTTCCCATAAAATTTACCCTTTTTTCCGTGAGAATTAGGAACGAGCATACGTGCAGTTTGGCGGGCCGGAGCTAAATTTTTATTCCCACGAGTTTTTCTCGCACGGGACAGCTACTTTCACTTTCGGTTTAACGTCTCGCACTTTGAAACTGTTGGTATATATGCTAAAGAAGACGGCAACTGTTCGTAGTCGCTTTGTGTGGTCATTGGTAGCTCGCTGTATTGAATAGCGCGTTTTGACCGGGTTTCGAATCCCGCCGTCGTTTTGTTTTTTGCAGCGGTTTATTTCGATACTTCGGTGGGAAAACAAAATCGCGGCCGGGGAGGCGGCGGGAACTGATATGTGCGTGAATTACTGTTGTGTGGTTTTACTGACTATGCGGTCTATCGGCCGGTACTATAAACATGCGGTCCTTTGGGGGGCTAGTTTTCAGGGGCGATTGCCCAGGGCTATTTATTCTAGAAGGTCATATCATTTTGACCCCGCGGACTATCGGACTCGCGGACTATCGGACCCGCGGACTATCGGACCCGCGGACTAACGGACCCGCGGACTATCGGACCCGCGGACTATCGGCTCCGCGGACTATCGGGATGTCCCCTTCCACCCATTGCTATGAGTTGCCAACACCTGACCAAATGTGTCTGCAAATCAGAATGCAACGGAAGATGCAAGTGCTACCAAATTAGACTCAGGCCTACTTGCTCTGCAATATGTAGCCGCAAGTGCGACAGGGGCTAGATCACGCTCTAATCTTGTTGAATTGTGCTAAGAGTATTTTAACGACATTTGGTACCAATACACAAGTGAAGATTTTGTGGTTATTCAATGCTGAGATATATAGTCTTAAATATGGAAATGGTGATCTTTTAACTCATTTTGAAACTAAACTGCCATTTTGAAACTTTTCTTCACCAGCATACTATAGTATTTCAGAATGGTACATTAGTATTTGCATAAGTAAAACAATACTCTGTGGAAGACCCTCGACGCTAAACGGAGTAAACATTGTGAATTTCATACATTTTTTGTTCATTTCTGTTATTGCAATGTTTTGAAATATTGTATTGGTCATAGTATTGGGGTACATGCACATAATCATATGCAAGCTTATTCAAATTACCTGTAGAGATTGGTAAGTGGCTTGAAGCTTCTAATTAGGATTCAGTTTGGTTCATGTATTAGTCAAACATTAATGTGATCGAACAATGGAAATCAGTGTTACCATGACCCATAGTCTAGAAATTGGATTTTTGCCATAATTGTGCCTAATTTTATGCAAATTTATGCAAATTAGGTATGAATGGGTTGATGAGTGCTACCAAGGATGTTTTAATCAAATTCTTTGACAATAAAAACATGGGTATAGACACCAAAATGAAAATCCTATTGTTCTCTATTCTCGAGATAATGTAGTCAAAAAAAGGTAAACGGCGGCTATTTTGCCTAATTTTATGCAAATTTATGCAAATTAGGTATGAATTGGTTGCTGAATGCTGCTAAAGATGTTTTAATCATATTCTCTGACCATAAAAACATGGGTATAGACACCAAAATGAAACTCCTATGGTTCTCCAATCTCGAGATATAGTCAAAAGAGGGTAAACGGCAGCCATTTTGGCGGCCATCTTGGAAAATGGCCGCCATTTTGAAAAATCAGGTGGATAACGTACTTTTTCAAAAAAGTACCCCCTGAGGAGCATTTGTGCCAATTTTGTTGCTTGTATCACAATTTCAACGATTCACCCCTTTTTTTGCTGTTATCTGCTCCACTATCACCCATGCCACAGAGAATAAGCAATGGAAATAAATCTACTAGCCTTCTCCAAGTCTCAAATACCACAGATTTACATTTCATTTCAGATGCCATGCTGTTTGTACGCACAAAAGTCATTTGGTTCAGCTGTTATATCAAATCTCTATGGCATTTCCTCGTTCCAGTTCCCTTCAAATCGATGCGCCACATTACCATAGAAGGTAGTAGGCTATATACACGCACATGTAGCTTGACAGTAACGTCAACTTTTGACGCATATCTCGCCTGCTCGCGTAGAAATTCAGAGACGCGAACCTAATAAACACAACAAAAAGTAACTACCCCCTTTTTCGACATACCATAACTTTATAATAAAACAAGTTTGTGCAAAATAATTTGGCAAGAGTGTTCCTACACTCATTGACTAACTTCTGTATGAAAATGTGATTGGTCCATCCAATCATGCATGAGTGAGCATGCATTAAAGGTGAAATTGTCACTTTTAAAAAGTCACAGGAATCATCTCTTTTGCCAAAATAATGGTAAATAATGACATTGTGTGCTTTATTATAAAGTGTGCTCACTCAACCATGATATGGTTACAAATTCTTATGTTCGTACAACATGTGAAAATACAATTTGTTGAAAAATATCTGATTTCAATTTTTTCAATAAATTTAATGGATTTTACGATTTCAAAATTGAGGAAAGATGATTTTTTTTTTTAACTGAGCTTACTGAACCATGATTTAAAGTGATAGGCTAATCATTGTGGAGCTTAATTAAAAATTGTCAAACTTTATATCTGAGCTACATAGTAGTGTTGAAATGACAATAAACACTAGAATACAAAAGTTTGGAAGTTACATGCCAATGGCAGTTATAGAATAAACAATAAAACTCGGGGCGAGTTTTATTAACCTAGGTCTACACACAGTTAAAGTCTATGGGAGGAAATGGGCAAGTGAATCTGGTCAACTTACGATTTTCACTTTTTTAAAGCACTAAATAATCATTTTGAAATACAATTTTTTTCAGGGCTTCATTTTTAGACCTCATCAAAGACACTGGTAGCATGGGGAATCATGCAGCTCAGATTTTTTTTAACTGTGGTAAATGTTAGCCAATGCCTTTAAATGTGCCCGGGAAGGTGTAAGGGGGTCAAACGATAGATGATTAATATAAGTAGCACTTAATCATTAACCAGAAACAGAATTTGTCAAAATCCTGCATCACAGATCCCCCAAAATGACCCTTGTGACTTTTGAAAAGTGACATTTTTGCCTTTACCATGTGTTCACTCATGCATGACTTGACGAATCAATCACATTTTCACACAGAAATTAGTCAGCGAGTACAGAAACACTCGTGCCAAATTATTTTGCTCAAAACCGTTTCTTTAAAAAGTTATCATATTTTGAATGAGGGAGTAGTTACTTTTTTTGTTTTGTTTAGTTAAAGGTCGAAAAACTTGTTCTCTGAACATGTGTTGGGGGAATGACCTCGACTCCATGGGGCTCGCTTTGATACATGTACACGCGTCTTGCTCCGGTAATCATGTAAAGTATAAAAGGATGGTAAAAATCTGAGTTATTAAAAGAAAATAGCAGAATAAAATGAAGTCGTTATACTCTGGGATAAAACTTCACGAGAATCATGTACTATACCAAGCATGTTCAAGGCTTCAGCTGTCTAAATTTCATGCACAAAATTCATGTTTAATTTTTAAACAATCACCATCAGTACGCTTTGTGGCAAATGTTTTGTGTAGCTTTGCATTGGATCATTCAATAATGGTAACGTTCTTTTCTCTATAAGTAAACAAATTCAAGACTTTTTCCAGTTAGTTGATGTATTCATTGGTGTCTGTTTCAAACTTAGTTCTTGCGACATTTTCCACATCTCATGTTTGTTTGTTCATTTGTTAATTTAGGGTATGTTTTGGTTTTCTTTAAAATTCAACATTTTCTTTAAACTAGTTGGAGACGATTTCATTTTAATAAAACCGCGTTCTCCGTCAACCCCAGCTCGAAATTCTTTGTCTTCAACATTTTAGGTAAATGAATTGCGCAAAAAAGTACAACACTAACAAGCTGAGGCACTTCTTTAACACAATTTCCTCGATTCGGCGCTGTGTCTTCTGCACCTCATTCTTACATCATTGCTTTTATACACGCACTTTCGAAAATCAATTCCGCCCCTTTATTGTAGATTTTGAAACCAGGTCAAAGTTTCTTCTCTTACAAACATCAGTGAATATGTCTAGAATTCGTCGCCCGGCTGGCAG
Organism: Eucidaris tribuloides; assembly: GCA_001188425.1. NCBI lineage: Eukaryota > Metazoa > Echinodermata > Echinoidea > Cidaroida > Cidaridae > Eucidaris > Eucidaris tribuloides. Next base: position 6,984 of record JZLH01S0597866.1, read on the forward strand.
AAGGGCGTTAGCAAATGCTCTAAGCAGAAGGGCGTTAACAGTCCGGCTGGCAGGAGGTCGTAGGCAATGCTCTAAGCAGAAGGGCGTTAACAGTCCGGCTGGCAGGAGGTCGTAGGCAATGCTCTAAGCAGAAGGGCGTTGACAGTAAATTGCTTGTAACGTGACAAACATTGGCTTATTTCACATGAAATCAAAATATTGTGATCTGTTAGATCCTTCTTTCAGTACGTAAGGCGAAACTATAGAATTAGCCTATGGGTTTCAAATTAGAGGCAATTTACTGTTAACGCCCTTCTGCTTAGAGCATTTGCTAACGACCTTCTGCCAGCCGGATGTTAACGCCCTTCTGCTTAGAGCATTTGCTAACGCCCTTCTGCCAGCCGGGCGACGAATTTACAGTCTACTGCACCTTTTCTGCAGTCCTCATTGAATGTACCCGAATGTATTCTGAGTGTGATGAAGTCTGTGGAAGTAACTACTCACGTATGTCGAAAGGAAATATGAAATGGTATTAAATGGTCCCCATTAACCTTGTAACTCCCAAGCTATTTTGGCTCTTGGAGACGTAAAGTGGGAACTTGTGCTCCCCTCCACCTATCACGCTCACATTTGCTATATATGAGAAGCGTATGACTGATAATCAGAACACTATGATATACACATGCGCACTCTTAAATTAGACATTACTGAGTTTTGACGAAATAATAAGATTTCATATTGACAAATGGTAGGTGGATGGATGGATTTTGTTTGGCGAGAACACAAATTCTTAAACACATCATTGTTTTTATCAGTCATACAGGTCCCCATAGACTTTAGTAATGTGTAATTAGCACATATCAGATAATATTTTGAAATGTATGCACCCGTTTGTGTTAACATATATGCATGACAAATAATGTGTTTAATATGTTAACAACAACCTTTTACTATGATTTTTAAAAGGGGGTGAAAGATATTGGAGTTTAGCCAAAAAAAATCTTGATTTTTGCCATTTCAGTTAAGGAAAACAAAATAATTACTATGAAAATTATTGCCCTCAGCCGTGTGTTGAGTTGTTTTGAATTTGAGTAGTTTATCAAAAACGGAATAGATTCAATGCAAGCAATTTTCAGAACATATATATCATACAGATCTATCTAAAACGCATAATAACACAAAATTGGATTTGTTTTTTACCATTTGCAAAAATCATTACCTGAACTTTAAAAACGCACCAAATGTTTCCGTTGCCATGGCGTCAGGAGTGACCAAAAACTACGAATAATTGTACGACTCCTCAAGTAACCCTACATCGTTATTTCTTCATAGATCCTTTTAAATTTATCAATTTTGGCTGGCCCGACCTATTTTTTCGTCAGCATCGTCCATTTCAGTTTAACCAGGGAGGTTTACCAACAAAAGCTTCAAAGCAAGGAATCGGCTTTAATACTACAAGGGAATTTCAGATGTACGTATGGCTATTGTCGAGCATTGTTCAGTACATTTCCCTGTAAATATGTTATTTCTATGCAGTGTTGTGCAGTATGCTAAGTATTGTTCCATAATAAGGTTTAGACTGTATAATAGGCCTACACTACGCCAGTAGCTTTCCGTATCGGATCGCTTCAAACTGGTTTCAACCATCCAGTCACCTCAAAAAAAAACCTCAGACTATTCCACCATTCTCAACACACAAGTCAGATCCACATTCTATCTACATGTATGCTATATTACCATACAGTGATCCATTTTAGCACACTGTTTGATTTTACTATTGTGTATTAACAACTGAAATGTGAGTTTTATTAATTTCAATCGCGTGTAGAAATATAAGGTCCTGGGCTGCTTAAACACCCTAGAACACCAAAATTTAGTTCACACTTACATTCTCAAAATGACGTTTGCAGACAACGGAACATTTAATGGGTCCCTACCAATCCGCCACTTTACCCTAGCTAGATTAAAGCGCCTAAGATTGGATCGCCTGCCAGGAATCGACCACACGTTAATTAGCGTATTTTTCATTGTTACAGACTAAGTCTGTACACCTATTGTGTGTGTGTGTGTGTGTGTGTGTGTGTGTGTGTGTGTGTGTGTGTGTGTGCACTTTTCACATGTTAACAAACTGTATCAAACTGATCACACATGGCGCAAATGTCCTATTTTGCCTTTAAAATATATAATTTTATGAACGAAAGTAGCGATATCTCTTAAAATTTAACAAAATTAATTTACTTTACGCAGTGTGCAGGTAACGGAGCACCACTGGGATCGTGCCTGATGTGGCAGTCTATACATAAACATACGCCGTTTTTCCGCGGCATGCGAATTCATAAAAATGATGAATTAGCTTTGGTTAAGAATATTTAGATTTTGATATTAAGTTTAAAAGAGAGATTTGTTTCCGGACAGCGACGCAAGAGTAAAATGATTTCGATTGCGTAAAGTGGTCCAATCAAATGGGTTACTCTATTTTTATTTCTGCAGATTATTGTTTTGTGAACCAAGTATCCCAATTTTGGAAAATCCCTTCAAAGCAATAGAGTTTAGTGGCATGAAAAGTGTGTACATATTCTTTGACATGGCCGGGGGCTTATATATTAATATAGACTTTATATGTTCATGCAAGGTCTTTCTGAAAGTCCAGTAAGCTGACTGTGCGAGTGAAAATTTTGATAAATTTATCTCGCGTATTTCGTGTCACAAAAGGTGCATTGAGTCATGTTCCAAGGTACCTGCTTAGAGAGTTATCCAGTAAAAATGTGTTTGCAAGTGCAAAGAAATACATGTGTAGACGATTTGAAACACCTCAAGTCGGAATTTCCATAATTATACATTTGTTTTACAGTTTATTATAGTTTAAAGTCTTCTTTCAAATTACTGTTTAACTAATTTATATGAAACCTACCCGCATAGTTTATTGAACGGAACAAAGCAAAAAGGGACCATATGTTTATTGGCGGAGAATACAATAACATATACCTGTATACAGCAGTGAGAAGCACACCCCAAAAATTTGTATTTTTTCGATCAGTGTTGGTATACGGAGCATCAGTGTTTTTCGTCGGTAATTTTTGTTGAATTAAATTCATAATGAAAGTTACCCGCATAATATCAGTGAACATAAAAATAGCTTATACGAAAATGCACAAAACCCTGACATCAATAAAAAAAAACAAAGGGGGAAACAAATTAAACACGTGTTTAACATCGAAGCATATGATAGCAGATATACCTGTGCAAGAATCCGATTTAGCACTTTGTATCTTGCGTACAGTGTTGTTGCACCTGAATTTGGTGAGTACTTTTCATTTTGAGATTTTTTTTTCTTCCTTTATATCTCCTTAATCATCGGTTCTCTCCAACTAATAGGTCCCTTGTTTGCTGGTTATGGTATTCACACCTCATCACATGAGTACCATTCCAAAGGGGGTATCGAAATTTCGGCCTCACTGATATTTCCTAAATTGTGTGTCTTGCATATAGCTAAGTATTTGTAAGGGGAAGCAGTCGGTTTCGTTCCTTTTTTAAGACGGGAAGGGAGACATCGGTGCATTTTAAGCGCCTGATCACGGAATGATCATTTGTGAAATTGATAACAAATTTATGAGAAAAAAAATGATAAATAGAAGAAATTTATTTGATACATATATGCTGAAACCTTTACAAGTACATATCGTACCCTTAATGATATAATTATTTTGGGAATCCATTGAAGATGTATTGATATA
>JZLH01S0597866.1:10721-23898 GCA_001188425.1 Eucidaris tribuloides
GGAAGGAGATACATTCATAAAGAAGATGATGGGAATTAGCTTGGTTAAAGAATATTTAGATTTTGATATTAAGTTTAAAGACAGAGTAGTTGTTTCCGCGCGACCGCAAGAGTAAAATGATTTCGATATGCGTGAAAGTGGTCAATCAAATGTGTGTTTCACTCTGATTTGTTATTTCTGCAGATTATTGTTTGCGTGAACCAAGTATCGGCCAATTGTTGGAAAATCGCCTTCAAAGCAATAGAGTTTAGTGCGATGAAAGTGTGTATCATATTTCGGTTGACATGCGCGGGGGCTTAATATATTAGATATGACTTATCAGGTAGTGTCATGCAAGGTTCTTTCTGAAGAGCCAGTAAGCTGACTGTGGTCGAAGTGAAAGATTTGATAAAATTATCTGCGCGTATTCGTGTCACATAAAGGTGGCAGAGTTGAGTCATGTTCCAAGGTGACCTGCTTAAAGAGGAGGTTATCCGAGTCAAAATGTGGTTTGGCAAGTGCTAAAGAAATACAGTGTGTAGACGATTTGATAACGACGGCTCGAAGGTCGGAAGTTTCCCATAATTATGACATTTGTTTTACAGGTTTATTATAAGTTTAAAAGTCTCTTTCAAATTACTGTTTTAAACTAATTTAATGAACCGGTACCGCATAGTTGTATTGAACGGAACAAAGCAGAGAAAGGGACCATATGGTTTGTATTGCGGCGGAGATACTGAAGTAAGCATATACCCTGTATAGCAGCAGTGAGAAGCACATCAGACCTCCAAAGAATTTGTATTTTTCGGAATCGATGTTGGTATATCGCGGAGCATCAGTGTTTTTCGTCGCGACTTTTTGTTGAATAAATTCACTAAATGAAAGTTACACCGCGATAATATCAGTGAACATAAAAATAGCTTATACGAAAATATGCACAAAACCCTGACATCAATAAAAAAAAACAAAGAGGGGAAACAAATTAAAACACCGTGTTTGAACGATCGATAGCAATTATGATAAGCAGATTTTATACCTGTGCAAGAATACCGATTAGCACTTTGTATCTTGCGTACAGTGTTGTTGCAACCTGAATTATGTGAGTACTTTTCATTTTGAGATTTTTTTTCTTCGCTTTATTATCTCCTTACATCATGCGTCTCTCCAACTAATAGGTCTTGTTTGCTGGTTTTACTTTTGGTAATTCACAGCTCTATCACATGAGTAGCCTATTCCAAAGGGGGTATGACAAAATTTCGGTCCTCACTGAATTTTCTAAATTGTGTGTCTTGCATATAGGCTAAGTATTTGTAAGGGGAAGCAGTCGTTTCGGTTCCTTTTTTAAGACGGGAAGAGACATCGTTGCAATTTTAACGCCTTGATCACCGGGAATGCATCATTTGTGTTGAATTGATAACAAATTTTATGAGAATCAAAAAATGATAATAAGAAGAATTTATTTGATACACTATATGCTGAAACCTTTACAAGTACATATCGTACCGCTTAATGATATATATTATTTGGAATCCATTGAAGATGTATTGATATAAAATTTGATATTGACATTTACACACATCTACTTAAGCTGGCGGTAAACAAGGACATTACCAGCCATACCTTTTGTTTTGGGGTTTCTTTTTTTTTATAACAGCAAATGAAGACTCGTCTGAATATTCTTTCTGCCCTTATAGCCCCTCAAATTGGACCCTGTTATGATCGTATAATTAAGTCATTCGTGTATCAAAATTTGAGATCATTTAGTAATGCAGTTTTAATGCAAATATTTCAAACATTATGATGAGGAATCTTACGTTGTTTATTTAACAACACTTGTGGAAACAGTTGCAGGAATAAGTCTCGGTCTGTTCACTTCCGGATACACTATATTAGGACCTTTTGAAAACAAAAATACGTCATAAATTTCTGCATTACGTTAAAGGCATTGTATAACAATGTTTCCAGTTTAAAAAATCTGAGCTACATGATTCCCCATGCTACTAGTGTCTTTGATACGGTCTAAAAATGAAGCCCTGAACAAATTGCAGTGTAAAACAAACATTAAGTGCTTTAAAAAAGTGAAAATCATTGAGAGACCATTCCAGCTTTTCTCCATAGACTGTTGTGTTGCAGAATTTCCTATCGCCCGATATAAAATTAATGTGCCAATTTGTATCTGCACATATTGTACTAGTGACAGCATAACTGTCCAAACTTTTGTGTTCTAGGATGTTTATTTGTCCATTCAAACACTGTCAAATATGTCAGATAGCAAAGTTCGACAATTTTTTAAACGGGTCTTCCACAGTGTTATCTAGTGTCTTTAAGGCCATGTCAGTATGATGACGTGTTGTTGTTCTGAACCAGCTTACCTGTTACTTGTTTGCCCACTCGTAGTATTCAAAATCTCAAATAAAGATCGCGTGCCAAGTAGCTTACTTCGTGCAACCCGTAACAGTCTGCTACTTCTGGCTTCGTGACTACAGGGTCAGTCACGAATGATTTCTGAAATTACCAACCCTAAATGGATGATGGAAATGAAACAAAGAGCTGTTAGCCCTATATTTTCGATTGATTTATAAAATCATGGACCTTACAACAGGCAGGTACATGAAAAAGAACTAATGACCTTCTAAACAAGTGATTGACAGCTTTTAAGTACAGTTTGAAGATCAAGCTTGTAATTAAATTATGCAGTAGCATAACGAAACTCGTTGAAATATATGAGCATGCTACGGACTGTTTACAAAAACATATTAACATTTGGATTTACAGTGGATAATAACGCTATACAAAACTCAATGTCACTATCATCATATAGTTAGTGTCGGTGGTGATTTTAACAGCAGTATTGAGCAGTATTAGAAGTACTGTTAGTCGTAAGAGCAGCAGCACTATTAAACTTGTGGAATTGATGGGCGGTTATTGTTTTCATTACTGCGGAAGTCGTGGCAATAATTATTGAAGTAGACATAGAGGTACGAGCAATATGGTGGTATTTATAGATAGTAAAAGTAGTTATAGAAGTAAAGTGGTTCCTAGCGGGAGCTATATTAATCACATTTTCACTCCGCGATCGTCGTCAGCTCATCATCCCCATTTTGGGGAGTTGAAAGCATTCAAGCAGTTTTTTTTTCTTTGGATCTTGTCTCAAAATCAATCGTAGAACTTGTGAAAATCGTGTTGTGCACTTCATCCGGTATAGTTCAACTGAAACTTTTACCTGCAACATGGCGTGCTTCACTTGGAAGTGGTGTCTGAGAGTGGTATCTATCATACTGTGTATTAATGTCTGCATAACTAGCCAGCAAGAAGCAGGTGAAGACTTCCAGAGAGACGAGTTAAATATTCAGGATTTGGGAATCTATGGCGAGCAACCTGGTCCACTGAAAATATTCCAGCATGATCCTGTAGAGGTTGGTATTGATTAAAGGTTACATTATTTATCCATCTGTAGGCCCTACTTTGTTATGAAGCGATATGATGTAACGATGATGCAATAGTAGAATGGCTATAATACTTATTCATAGTTCACACTTTTGTTTCTAGGTCCATTACAATTTGGTGGCCCGTTTTATACGAAAGTTTTATCAGCAATAATTCATACTAATTGTACCGCACTCTTCATACATCCTGCAATATCGAAAACTTCAAGTCTTTGCACAAGATAGACAGCCAAATTTTGGATGGTTTTTTTTTCTTTCGCCGCAGTATTTCAATACCTAAGTTTGACCCTAATTTACTCATAGTGTGCTACATATCGTCAATTAAAAACAACAACAACAGACAAGGTTATAATTTTTATATTACTTGATTGGTACTTGTTTCCCCGTGTATAAATAATTGTAAAGTATTATCTACTCTTTAAAGGCCCAAGTTTAGTTTTGGAAATTTTTTGTTATTTGAAAGCTTTATGCCCTAAAGTCATAACCCTGCAATAATAGATTCTGAATGTCTTTAGTTTTTTTATTAATTAATGAAAAATCTCGAGGGGGGACCACGAGATTTTCGACGATATTTTACATTATAGCATCCAAAGGGTTGATAAGGCGTTCAGGTTATATGACTTATACCTTATTAACTCTTTGGAATGCTATAATGTAAAATATCGTCGAAAATCTCGGGGGTCCCCCCCCCCCCGAGATATTTCATTACTTAATTTAATATAAACTAAAGACATTTAGAATCTATTATTGCAGGATTATGACTTTGGGGCATAAAGCTTTCAAATAAAAAAAAATCCCAAAACTAAACTTGGGCTTTAACACCGAAACAGGTGGGCTATATCCGCAACATCGAAATAAGTCCTGGACACATTGTACAGATGAAGACACTGGCCGTTAGACCACCAATCTTTGGTAAGCCCCGAGTGGTATGCTATAGCTGTGTTGAAACAATATCAACTTATACAACGAACTCTAAAACAAACAAAAACAAACACACGAGCAAAATTCAAGTAAAATGGGAAATCTTGGTAATGTGTTTGTCCTAAACCATTATTCACCCTCTGATAGCTGTTAATTGAGTCTGTGGAAAGTTTAATAATGGGTAAATTTAAGGGTGAGAATGGCGCACCAACGATGTTGTATGGTATTTTAGGATTAAGTAAATGCACTTCACTTGGAAGTTCCTGCTTTTTCATAGTTAGTACCACTTGAATAGGTCATGGAGACAAAATTATTGCAGTGATCTTAGTAATATTACAAAAGGCCATAGCATAGACATAGCTTTTGCTACTTACTTAGATGGATTGACGAATGATTAATTTTAGTCTTGAATATCCGCGTAATTCTAGTTTGAAAGGACAGTTTTGATCATCTTATGATATTTTAGCTACCTTCTGATAAATTAAACATGACACAGTTTCATATTTAATTGATAGAAATTGAAATACAAAAAAAAAGTCAAATCATATTTACTGGCAAATACTCCAGTCAAACTTATCATAAAAGCTTATATCACTTAAAGGCCCACTGTCACGACAACATAAAAAATGTCCTCTTTTGACTAAAATGATGAAAAGGGTACACTACTGACTTCCATAATGCAACGGAATTGCCATAACAGTGTGGAAAAAATACAATTCATTTCCTCCCACAATCTTTACACCGTGGCACCGGAACAGTCCATATTTGTGAATATGTACCTGTATGCCAGGACTACTTGACATCCTCTCTGTGGTTGAGCTGACAATTGACAGTGGGCCTTTACTATCACCATTCATTTCCGATTACTGTTTTTCCCCCTCTGGTCAAAACATAATCACAGAAATACCCAATTTTCTAACAAATGAAGAATGTGACCACATCATCAGCCTTGCGGGAGACGTTGGTCTGACCTCCAGCCAAACTGTGGGCGACCCGCTGCATATCCAAGGACTTCTGAAGAACATTACTGATCAGGGCTTCAATGCGACCACGTGGTTAATAGAGAAGTTTGAGAAGTATGACATTGATGGTGACGGTTATTTGAACTACGAAGAAGCTATCCCCGTTCTACCTGGTACCAAAAATGGAGATAATTTAACTTCCGACGTGGTGGATTTGATGTACACTGACCTGGAATTAGATATAGATTCTGATGGGGAACTGGACTCTGCCGAGTTGCTGGCAATTCAGTTCATGCCAAATGTATCGAAGGAGATTATAGAGTGGTTCGAAAAATGGAGAACAGGGAATATTACCGTACCACAATCTAAACAACGATTCCGCGTCAGCAAACAGACATGGCTGAAATGGTATTCGTCGAATGAGACATTGATTTTGGACCTGAGAAAAAGGTTAGAACAATTGTTTTCTTGTTGCTTTTGTTATTTTAAAGATTTCTTCAGGGCTCCTACACTAGGTTTGGTTAAAACATTATTCAAATGGCAATTTATGTTCTTACATTTTTGTTTGTGTCCTGCTTTGCTTCTTTCTTTATTTCTTTTGATTGTGTGTTTGTTTCAATATTCTTCTTGTTAACAATAAGGATAATAATAATGATACAAATAGTAATGATAATAATTCTAATGATAATAATTAACATAATTATATCATTGTTGTTGTTCTTCTTATTATCATTATCATCATCATCGTTGTAGTCAGCAGCATCATCATTACTGTCAATATTATTTAAAATATTATTATTATTACTATTATTATTATTATTATTATTATTATTATTATTATTATTATTATTATTTGTTGTTGTTGTTGTTGTTATTATTATTTATTATTATTATTGTTTTATTATTATTATCTATTATTATTATTATTATTATTATTATTATTATTATTATTATTATTATTATTATTATTATTATTGATTGATTGATTCTGTGTTTTTTTTATTTGAATATCGATAGGGTTGCTCGTCTAACTAATCTACCAAGCCAGGTCGTCAAGACGGGTGAAGATTTACAGGTAGGTTGACGCTGATAAACAATTGTGTGGAGGTGGGGGCAAGGAAATTTACTCCAAGTATAAAATGAAACCATTAATATCAGTGCCGTAGCCACATATTTGATATCTTTGACCAATTTAATTAGATTTGTAAATATACCAAATTAACTTGATATTAGTCAAATGCAATATGCTAAATAATGTGAGAATTATTGTATCTCTCTCGCCCCCCTTTATTTTCTGGAAAAGGGTGGGATACCTCTCCATTCTACCAGTACAGTCCCTGGCCCATCACGGTGCAGTGCATCGAAGCATTTTTGTCATACGATGATATACCTTCATAAAAAGCATCCAAAACAAATGAAAAATAAATAAATGCCTCAAATTACTTATAAATTACACATATATCTATCAGTCACCATTTGGGTCCTGTGAAACTGATTTATATTTAAAGGGAAAATTATATGACTTAATAATTATGTGTGGGGTATATTTATATTAATATCTATCTGTATATAGTAAAGAGTGTATTTATCAGACAGTTTATGATTGGCTGAATTGGTATCATGTGAAATTCACTATTTATGTTATACTACACCACCGTGTCCTTTTTTTACACGGGGAATGAACAAGCTATTCCACGTTAATTGACTGGAGATGGGACATTCTTTTTACCGTTGATGTAACGAAGAGTAGGCACCAACTTTAGAGATGTGTGTTTGGTATAACGACCAATGATATAAGATTGAAAACTTTTAATAACACGAGATAAGAAATGGGGAAACGCTGTCTAACTACACTGCACCCAGCGCGTATGATACGCGATGATTCAGGAACGCATTCCGGTGTCATTGAATGCACTCGCGCCGCTCCATGCAAAGTTCATTTGGCTGTATTTCTTTTATTCTATAATATTATCACACTGTCCAAAATAATAATGTTATAATGGAATGATGTTATGAATTCACTTTATTTACTACTATGCATGTTACGCCATGTACTATCCTAGAGTATAATGCACTCCAAATACATAATTATCCCTCCGTGGCTTCGTTTAAATAAATCTGCAATCAGGATAATTATACATTTAGCGTACACTATATGCTAGTATAGTGCACTCTTTACATGAGTCCATATTAATCATATGTATCGCACAAACGCAGGTCGTGCACTACTCTGCAGGTGGGCACTTTTACGCGCATTGGGATAGCAACGATCCCGATCCTTCTAAACAATGTGGGTGGAGAGATGAATCGGTTTGTAATTCACCGGGATGGAGTGATCTTCATATCTGCAGGTTCGTTCTTAGCTTGTTTGTTTATTGATAGATATTGGTCTACTTCAACCCTCCCCCAATGTAAAAACGAAGAAAAATCTATATTTCTTTTACTTGATCATTTTCTTGTGATGGCCTATATCAGTCTGAACAAATTTAGCCAATGATATAATTGACATCACAGGTGTCGATCCTGGGAGGGGGGGCGATCGTCCCACCAATGAAAATGTTTTTGGGGCAAACATATCGATTCTCCCCCCCCCCATTAATTTTGACAATTTGAAAAAAAAAATCATAATATGCGATGCAAGTATGTTTTAAAAAGCATCCGAAAGCACTATAAAGTCATTAAACATGGTATAAAAATATTACATACACAATTGTCAGTTTTTCGGCGCGCTTCCCGCTCAAAATTCTGTGTTACAATTTGGCGCCCTGATCGCGCCAAAAAATTTGACTTTTTTCCACTTTTGTAACCCCCCCCCCCCTCATTCCGAAACATGGATCGACGCCCCTGATTGACATCAATTACGATTCTAATTATGCACGGTTCAAAGTGGCCAAAGATGATCTCTAAAGTTAACATGCTGTCAAAATCAGCGATGCGTAGGATGGTATATTTGCTAAATGTGTGATCATGGTTTGTTTATTATGTTCATGAGCACTTTTTTGGAGAAAAAAATGATAAAGCTATATTTTGTACTAAAGGTAGAATAATATGGTCAACAGTTATTATTTATTTATTTATATTAATTTATCTATTTATTTAATCATAATTATGTATAAGACGCAAGATCAGCAAGTTAATGGTGTTTTACATCAAGATCATGGTTATATAATGACAAATCTTACATCAATTCAAAACAAACACATGGCATAGATAAGGGAGTCAGTAAATCAATATTTCTCATTTTGAAAACTGAAATGAAAATTACAAGTTAAAATGATTTTCTGTTTTTACCAATCGTTCTAATATACATATTGTTGAAAATCAATTCTCTATTTTTAAGTTGCTCTTCAAGAACAGGTACTACATGCCTAACATATTTGTTAACCATTTCATTTTGATTCAGATCCTTGTTTTATTGTGTTCACAATCAAGCAGAGGATCAATGAAATCGACTGAGTATCAAACTTGACAAAATATGACCTTAAATGGTGCTATGTTTTAATATGACAGTGAAATAGGTTATTGCTTAGAAAATGATGTGGCTGTGTGTGTGTGTGTGTGTGTGTGTGTGTGTGTGTGTGAGTGTGTATGTGTGTGTGTATGTGTGTGTGTGAGCGTGTGCGTGTGTGTGTATGTGTGCGTGCGTGTGTGTGCGTGTGTGTGTGTGTGTGTGTGTGTGAGTGTGTGTGTGTGTGTGTGTGTGTGTGTGTGTACGACACCGCAAAATCCTTTAACATCTAAGTAAGACCGTTTTATCTCGAGGACAAACTGGGAGCACTATTTCCATTAAACATAACTTCCTACATTATCCATTCTCATCTCTTTCACAGAATGATAACTATTATGTACTATCTTAACGATGTGGAGGAAGGAGGAGAAACAGCGTTTCCCATTGCTGATGTAACCGTAAGGCCTATCTTAACTTTACTTGCGATCATCCACGTATCTATTTTTTTTCAAACGTTAAAGTTTTTGACACAATTATGTTTATTCCTTAATGACTTCTCTTTGCTAGAACGTGTAACAGACGCGATTTGTGACGAAGAGGTAATGTTGTGAATTTTTTACCTTGATTATAAGCGACTGCGACAGGTGTACATTTTCTTTCAGTTTTAATTGATTCCTTGTACGTTGTTTACTTTATTCGTTGACTGGGCATTCATGTCTGTACTTTCTCAGAGTACACAGAATAGAAAGTTTCATGATGATTCCAACATAAAATCTGACAACTGTGATGTACAAAAACTCACCTTTTTCGCGGAGAAAAAAAAGTTTCTCATTTCTTTACAGATTTGATTTGGTCTAATAATCAGACTATAATATAAACTATAATATATAAAGTTAGAGGAACAGTGGTTACGCCTTGACACAACACAATTAGCTCTCCCCTTTACTTCTATATTCTCGTTTATTACGTTACAAACAAGATAAAAAGATCTACTACGTGCTTTAAGCGAGACATTATGTACATTAGTTAATCTGATTCTGCATTATTATGGCTGTCTCTTTCTTTCTGTCACTCAGGCTATATTTGTGAACGTATAGACTTGTGTGCGGGTAAAAATTTGAACGTAAAATTATATATGTGAAAATGCATTATTTTTCTTGTTGTTGTCGCTCAGAAAGAAGAAGTAAAAAGCATTCTATCGGAAGAGAGCGAACCAGACATGTCTGATTTGTGTAAGAAAAGCAAGCTTGTTGTGAAACCCGCGAAGGGTAAGACCATCATGTGGTATAATCACAGACTTGACAATAAAACACGTGAGTATCTTTTGTTCATTTAATGTGTGGATACAGAAAAGTTATAAGCTTAATATTAGCTTAATATTCTGAATTTCGACAAAAATATTCTTACTAACGTTAGAGATTAGAATTGCACATGACACTCATAATTATAAAGAATTCCCCATGACACTCGCATCACAAATACATGCAGGGAAATGATTTCTTATCCTGTTAACAAAACTTGAAAATAAACTGATTTGTACTTAAAGAAACTATGTTACTGTGATGTCTTAATCAAGTAATTCAGTTCAACGTCGGTATGTGAAATAGAACAAATATGAATCTAAACGCCGGAAGTCGAAAAATTTAATATGCATGTATACCCTTTAGCGTTTTCTAATTATTAGCGTGCCATTCTTTCGCCTTTAGCACAGTTATTACCAGTTTTACACTATTGCTATGATGACAGAAAGTATGCCGTGAGAATTGTAACGTGGTTAGCATATAATACACAAAATATCGTTTTTACTTTTCGCTGATAAAATATCCATAATCAAACGTATCACTACGGCTGGATATGGAAGTGACGTATTCCAACATTACATTTAAGGAGTCTGCTAAGTATATGAAATATTTGCAAATCCATGTATATTTTTAAATGTGTGAATGTGTGTGTGTGTGTGTGTGCGTGTGTGTGTGCGTGTGTGCGTGCTTGTGTGCGTGCGTGTGTGTGTGTGTGTGTGTGTGTGTGTTTGCGTATGTGTGAGTGTGTTGTTTCTGCTTGTGTGTCTGTATGTGTGAATGTTTATGTGTGTTACTGTTTGTGTGTGTTCTATGGTTTACGGCAGTGATAACAGCTACACAGTAACCACGTTCTGATCAGAGTATCTGTTTCTTAAGTTTTTACATGGCAGTTATCATGTACAGTATACGTAATTTTAAACCCAAAATGTATTTTGTTAATTGAAAAGACTGGCTTGGTATAAACGACCCATCTTCCATACATGGAGGCTGTGACGTCATCAAAGGCTCCAAGTGGATTGGAAATACCTGGATCCAGTCGAACTTAATCAAACGAGGTGATAATTTACAAAATATTCCATGATAAATTTTGTCAACATAATAATATTGCGTGATTATGAACTTCTGTGCGATTATCCAGTGCTTGAAATGTACTTATGCCCCTTCTGGTACACTTATTTGCAACGAATGACCTAAGAGTATCATAATAAATCTAAAACGACACACACACACGTACCCATATACACATACACCATATACATACACAAAACACACACAAACAAAATGCTCGCACACAAAAAACACAAACACACACACACATTCCCCACCACATGCACACACCAAACACACAAAAGCACACACACATACACATACACTCCTGCTCATCATTATGGAATATTTTGTTGATACTAAAGTTCTTTCTCCTATATCGTCCAAAATTTTCAAGACAAGTGTTTATTTCACAAAAACGCAGTATGTGAAGCAATTTTTTGGATTCATGAGATGACTATAGTAAAAACCAAAGTACGTTTGAGCGCGATAACAATTATATATTTATTTTTCTAAAAATCCACCAAAAATCATGAAAAAGTATTAAATTAAAGTAATTTAAAAAACAACACAGAAAACTGATAAATTTTGATCTAATGTCATTCATTACTAAATTAACATCAGAATAGTATCTGTTACAAGTCTAATAACGCGCGTAACCACCACGTGACTAAACAACAACAACAACTCCACCCTTTACAAACACAGGTTTTAGTGTCGAGTCGGACGCTACAAAATGCTCAAAATTCCTGAAATACTTGGATTATAATTGTTTCACCTTAGGTGAACAAATATTGATTCCCGACGTACCGGTCACGGAAAAATGGCAAGTTCTAAAATGTCTTTTAAGTATTCCATAATTATGAGCATGAGTATTATACTCACACACACGCACATACACACATATAAACACACACACACGCGCGCGCGCGCGCGCGCACTACCTCACACACACCGACATTCCCTTGCCTTCTAATTTATAATTCCACAATTCTTTATTCACAATCCCCTGAAAACCCACTGAATGTGCTGATGCCTGGACATATCGTTTGTTTTGTACCAAACTTAGATGCTTCCTTTTCTGTCTGTGTTCAGGGAACTTCGAAGACAAAGATACGTCCGCGTGAAAGAGTCGGAAGATCTCGCCGCCTACGAACGTCTGACGAAATGTCCTGAAAACAGCAACTCTACTGAAAAGGCGCCCTCTGTAGTCAGTTCCAGTCAGACCAACTTTGCAGAAGAAGTATCGGAACCAGAAAAAGACAACTCATTTCATCGTCTGCATCCTGACATTGCAGGTTTAAGCGAGCCAGAAATCGTTAACAAAAAAGATGCAATGTCTGCAGAACACATGGAGCTCTAAAAACTAATGCTGTGACTTAAATTATCGTTATAAATTTCGCTATTGTTTTGGGCCAGAATTTGGGGTAAATTTTTTTTAAGATGCAACACTGAGTTAAGTTTCATCTTATGTGTTTCAAACTTCTACTTTTCATCTATCCATTTCTTTTATATTTGTATGTATATTGTAATGGAATTTACAAGCATCTGGCTTATATTTTTAAGTATTTAATAATAACAACAACAACTAGATTTTTAATTCGTCACTAAGACGAATTGGTGATTTGATACTAAAGTTCTTTCTCCTATATCGTCCAAAATTTTCAAGACAAGTGTTTATTTCACAAAAACGCAGTATGTGAAGCAATTTTTGGATTTCATGAGATTGATAATTTACAAAATATTTCCATGATAAATTTTGTCAACATAATAATATTGCGTGATTATGAAGCCTTCTGTGCGATTATCCAGTGCTTGAAATGTACTTATGCCCCTTCTGGTACACTTATTTGCAAACGAATGACCTAAGGTATCATAATAAATCTAAAACGACACACACACACGTACCCATATACACATACACCCATATACATACACAAAACACACACACAAACAAATGCTCGCACACAAAAAACACAAACACACACACACATTCCCCACCACATGCACACACAAACACACAAAAGCACACACACATACACATACACTCCTGCTCATCATTATGGAATATTT